>PVKU01007093.1:50039-93146 GCA_004027475.1 Anoura caudifer
TTTTTTTTTTTTTTTTTTTTTTTTTTTTTTTTTTTTTTTTTTTTTGTTTTTTTTTTTTTTTTTTTTTTTTTTTTTTTTTTTTTTTTTTTTTTTTTTTTTTTTTTTTGAAGAACCAGCTCTTAGTTTGTTGATCTTTTCATCCCTAAAATAGATCTTTTAGGGATCTATTTTATTTATTTCTGCTCAGATCTTTGTAATTTCCTTCTTTCTACTAACTGGGCTTTGTTCATTCTCTCTCTAGTTCTTTGTAGTGTAAAATTGTTTATTTGGGATTTTTCTTGTTTCTTGATGTAGGAATTGTTATGAACTTCTCTTTCAGAAGTGCTTTTGCTGCATCCCATGTTTTGTGTGTTGTATTTCTAGTTTCATTTGGCTCAATGTATTTGTTTTTATTTTTCTTTTGACTTTTTATTGACCCATTAGTTATTTAGTAGCATGTTGTTTAATCTATATGGATTTGTGAATTTTTCAATTTTTTTTTCTTGTAATTGATTTCTAGCTTCATGCAATTGTGGTTAGAAAAGATGTTTGATATGATTTCAGTCTCTTTAAATTAAGACTTTTTTTCTGGCCTAACACATGATCTATATTGAAGAATATTCCATGTGCACTTGAGAAAAAATATGTAACTGTTGCTTTTGGATTTTGTTTTGGAATGTTCTGTATATTTCTATTAAGTGAATTTGGTTAATGTGTCCTTTAATGCTGATGTTTGCTTATTGATTTTTCTATCTAGATATTCTATCCATCAATGTAAGTGGGGTATGTAAAGTCCCCTACTATTACAGTATTGCTGTCTGTTTCTTGATAATTTTTATATGTTTATTTGCCATTTGTATATCTTATTTGGTGAGGTGTCTGTTAATGTCTTTCATTCAGTTTTTAGTCATGTGCCTTATTGTTGAGTTTTAAAAATTCTTCGTATATTTTAAATAATGGTCTTTTTTCAGATATGTCTTTTGCAAATATTTTCTTTTAGTGTGTGGTTTGTCTTCTCAGTATTTTGACATTGTCTTTCACAGAGTAAAAAATTTTAGTGTTAATGAAGTCCAGCTAACCAGTTGTTTTTTGCATGGCTCATGCCTTTGGTGCTATATTTAAAAAGTCATTACCCAAACCAAGTTCATCTAGATTTCATCCTATGTTCTCTTCTAGGAGTTTTACAGTTTTGCATTTTACATTTACATTTATAATCCAAAGTATTTTTGTGAAAGGTGTAAGGTGTATATCCAGACTCATTGTTTTTGCATGTGGATATATAGTTTTTCCAGCACTATTTGTTATATTTTATTCATTGTATTACTTTTTCTCTGTTGTTAATGATCAGCTGACTATATTTATGTTTACCTATTTCTGGTTTCTCTATTCATTGATCTATGTGTCTCTACTTTTGCCAATACCACCACATCTGTCCTGATTACTATAGTTCTCTAGGAATTCAGGAAGCCATGCATTGTCACAGCCCCAGTGTTTTTTTTTTTTTTTTTTTTTTTTTTTTTTTTTTTTTTTTTTTTTTTTTTTTTTTCTGTCTCTTTTTTTTTTTTTTTTTTTTTTTCCTTCTTTCCAAGCTGTGTTGGCTATTCTGGGTCTTTTGTATCTTTACATTAACTTTAGAATCAGTTTGTCAATGTCCATAAAATAACTTGCTAGATTTTTATTGGGATTAAGTTAAATCCATAGATCAAGCTGTGCAGAATGGACACAGTAACAATATTAATGCTTTCTATCCATGATTATAAAATATTTATCAATTTATTTAGTTCTTTGATTTTCTTCAACATGGTTTTGGAGTGTTTCATATATAAATCTTATACATATTTTGTTCAACTAAGACTTTCATTTTGGGGGATGCTGATGTAAAAGGTATTGTATTTTTAATGTTGTATCCCAAGTATTTATTGCTAGACTGTAAGAAAGTGATTGACTTTTGCATATTAGCCTTGATCCTATAATCTTGCTATTATTACTTTACTAGTTCCAGAAATTTTTTTGTCAATACTTTTGGATTCTATACATAGACAATCATGTCATCAGTGAACAAAGACAGTTTTTTTCTTCTTTCCCCATCTGCATACATGTTATTTTTTCTTGTCTTATTGTATTAATTTTGTTCATGTTGTTTTGAGATTTTTTTAAAGTACATTTTATTGATTATGCTATCATAGTTGTCTTATTTTTTCTCTTCTTTATCCCTTTCCACCCTGCACCCCCCTCCCACAAGCATTCCCTCCCCCCTTAGCTCTTGTCCATGAGACGTACATATAAGTTTTTTGGCTTCTCCATTTCTTATATGATTCTTAGCCTCTCCTTGTCTATTTTCTACCTACCAATTATGCTTCTTATTCCCTGCACCTTTCCCCCACTTTTCCCCACCCCCTCCCAACTGATAACCCTCCATGTGATCTCCATTTCTGTGATTCTGTTACTGTTCTGGTTGTTCGCTTAGTTTGTTTTTGAGGGGGGTTTTTTAGGTTCAGTTGTTAATAGTTGTGAGTTTGTTGTCATTTTATTCATAGTTTCAATCTTCTTTTTCTTAGATAAATCCCTTTAACATTTCATATAATAAGGGCTTAGTGATGGTGAACTCCTTTAACTTGACCTTATCTGAGAAGCACTTTATCTGCCCTTCCATTCTAAATGAAAGCTTTGCCGGATAGAGCAATCTTGGATGTAGGTCCTTGCCTTTAATGACTTTGAATATTTCTTTCCAGCACCTTCTTGCCTGTAAGGTTTCTTTTGACAAATCAGCTGAGAGTCTGATGGGAACTCCTACTCATGATATTTTGAGATTTAAAATTATTTTACAGTGAATTTTATAATTTTAATTCATGAAAAACTATCCTTTACTTTTCATGAGTCATACTTGCAGTTTTGTTTTGTTTTTGCAAGCACTGGATGTTTGTAATCTTTTATATACCCTCTCACTTTGCTTTCAGTTAAATGCATCTGTATTACCATAAATTTTGTAATCATATTTTATTACTTATAATTTTCTATACTTTTTTCCTTAATCTTTGCAATCTTAAAGTGAATACTATTTCTTTTGTCTTTCTTTTATGAAGAAGGAAATTAATATTGAAATCTGATTATTACTTCATGGAAATTTATCAAATATTACTTGCTTTATAGGATATTAGATATAGATCAGATCTTAGAACTGGGTGGCTTCACTTTCTCATCCCACACCATCCCTGTAAATTGCCATCAAACATGGCCTTGAAGTCCTCATATTCTTCAGAACTCAGTGAGTCACAGAAATGTATTCTACTTTTTGGGATATCTACATAGTAGAAAAACTTCCATCAAACTGAACTAAGATCTTCCACTCTGAAAATGTCACCATTCAAACTTTTGCTTTCCTGATCCAAAGGAACCAGCCCCATCTATCTTCCACTTATTAGTTCTCTGTGTATTTGTAAGCAACCACCATGTTTCTCCTTTGGTTTCTTTCTTTGTGAATCAAACATGCCAGTTCCTTGAAATATCCCTGTGAAAATTTGACTTCCTATTTTCTTTTTGATTTTGGTTCTTCTACTCAAGGAACCATTTTTTTAACCTTTCCATTAAAATATAAAAATTAGTGTGTATTCCTTGAGAAAACCTGTCTTAGCTCAAGATGGGAACTTTAGTGTTAGGAACACCTAAGACTTGATGAATGATAAGTAGTTCCCACCAGGGAAATAACCTTTGAGAAACAGGTAGGTGAGGTATTATTACATTTTATTTTATAGATGTCTTACTTGGAAAGAATCACAAGCCAAGAGTTAGAGATGGAATTGAGAAAACTTTCTAGTCCACATCAGCACTTAGAGCATTTTGTAGGCAGCAAATCTTCAACAAACAATGGTTCCATATGGGCAGCTGGTGGCATATTGCAACATGCAAGGGACCTCTGAGTTTGAGAGCAGGTTATACTTGACTTCTATGATGTCTACTGCCCGAGAAGAACCATATTCTGGTACTAAAACTGGATGAAGAAGGAGCTCATGTGGGAACCTGACTTTTGAAAATCCTCCTCTTCTGATGTATGTAATAATCCAGTTACATTGTGTTTGTTGATATTTTAGTGTAAGTTTTGGCCCTTTTCATGTGAAGTTATTACATGATTAATAACAATTTCACCCAGAGCTACAGTGTGTGGGAAGAAATCTTAGTGCTTCAAGTCCTTTCTCTAAATTTTTTAATTTAATTTAATTTATTTTTTCACAGATGATAGCGTAGAACCTTTGAGGGATAAAGTGAGTTTCCTTGAAATCCCGTCTCTCCTGTCCTCAATGGGCTCCATCTATGGTGAGATCTAAATATGTCATCCTTCCAAATAACGCTGGAGTAGAGCAAAGTGATAGAGAAATCAGAGACCAGAGGGGAGAAAAATAGTCTCAGCAGCAGTGTGCAGGCAGGAAGCTGGAGAAGCCAGTGCTTTGTAAACTTGCAGTCCCTACCCACCGCACTATAATTCTGTCTGCGGAGTCCGTTACAAGGAAGTCATCTTGGTGACTTGGATGAGGTCCACGGGAGATGTGCCTTCACATTTAATTTGTGAGTGTGTTATAGTGAGATGCCATTAAGATTCTCACAGCCTCTTTGGAATGTGGGGAGGAAAGATGTGTTTATTTTATAATTCCACAGTTAATGCTTCTAGTGTCTAGAAAGTTCCATTCATTCATTCACTCATTCATTCAAACACATTTGATGAATGCCCATATCCATTTTGTACAACACACTGCCTTACATGTTTTGCATTTAAAATTAAATAATTCAAGTCTTGAATTAAACCATTGAGATAAAGAAATTAGTTATTCATTGTGAACAAAGGAGGTTTGCTTTTTAAACTGGCTTGTTTCATGTTGGTTTAGAACCTTAGCAGACTGAAAAAAAAACTGTTTTACCTAGAAACTCAGTACCCACTTTCAGTCATCAATCTAGCAATTCTTTTCTAGGGATTTGTCCTAAAGATATATTTGCACATATCCAAAAAGATCTATGTGCAGGATTATTTTTACACCATTGTTTTTTATTAAAAATATTAAAGATAACCCAAATATTCAGTAATAGGGAACTGATCTAATAATAGATACACAATAAAAAAATACATTTGACGGATGTGAAACATAACCAATATACTTCTTACATATGCTAGGGAGATCTCCTAAAAAGATGTAGATTCTTTCTATTTATATAACTATCTATCACCTATCTATCAATTCATCTTTCTTCTCTAATTTTACATTTTAAACATATCAAATAGAAAAGTTATAAGAATATTAAGATACATACATAATTTTCATCTAGACTCATTAATCATTAATTACAAACATTTTTTAAAAAGATTTTGTTTACTTATTTTTAGAGAGAGGGGAAAGGAAGGAGAAAGAGAGAAAGAGAAACATCAATGTGTGGTTGCTTCTTGCATGCTCCCTACTGGGGACCCGGCCCACAACCGAGGTATGTGCTGTGACTGGGGATCCAGCTAGTGACCCTTTGATTCACAGGCCTGTGCTCAATCCACTGAGCCACAGCAGCCAGGGCTAATTACAGACATTTTAATAAAACTTTTTGAAAATAAATTATAGACATCATCTCACTCATCCCTAAATACAAAGCCACATCACCACACACCTAACAAATTTAGCATTATAACAATAGTATCATCTAATGTACTATTCACTCTATCTTGGCTATCACTAAAATGTTCTTTCTAGCCTTATCTTTTGAGGGGTGGGGTGGGGATCCAGTGTGTAGAATTTGGCTTTCATGTCTCTTTTGTTTCTATTTATCTATTCAGACTACTTCAGGACAATGATCATTTTTGAAGAATGTCATCCAATTGTCTTGCAGAAATTTTCATAATCTGGATTTATTCAATTATTTTTTCCTGAGATTCAGGTAAAACATTTTTGTCAAGAATACTACAGAGATGCTCATGACGATACTGAGCTCACTCATTTGTTTAAGGTGGTGGCTGCCAGACTTCTCCATTGTAATTTACTTTGTATTGAAGAACACATCTGTTATGGGTTGAATTGTGCCTACCCCCCACCCAAATTCATGTGTTAAAGCTGTAAACCCTGCACCTCAGAGTGTGAGTGTGTTTGAGGCAGGGTTTTTAAAAGGCAATGAAAGTTAAGAAAAGTCAAAGAGGAGAAAATTTAAACACAGAAAGAGACACCAGGGGCATGCATGCATACAGAAAAAAAAAACATGCAAAGAGAGAGCAAAAGGTCAGCCATCTGAAAGTCAGGGAGAGAGGCCATCACATCAGGGTTTAGGGGTTTAACAAGTGAATTTGGGGGGAATATGAACATTTAGCCCATAATATCATTTTACCCGAAGTACAAGGTTCTTTCTTACTTTTGTCACAGTTCTGTCTTCCTCTGTCACTTGAGATCCCATGATTTCTAAGTACATCCATCTGTTTATTTTTCTCTATTCTGCAATACACTCAAAATAGTTTCAGAATAACTATCTCTGTACCACTACCAAACAACAAATAAACTAAGTAAGATTCAGATTTCTTTACACCATATTTTATCCTCAAAGGATATCCCCCTAAGGGTGCAGAGTCAGAATATGCTGGGTTCAAAAGTTACTGAAGTTCCCTTTTTTCTGTATTTTTCTAATGGCCATTTGAAAGAGTTATTTCATTGATTTTTTACATGTGTTCAATTTTAAGATAAGGTTCCAAATTCTATTTTAAGGTGCAGAATAGTTTATAAAGTAGATCTGTATTTGAATTAAAGGAAAATTTTAAATATATTTGTTTGCATTTCCAAAAAATTATGGGTAGAAGAATATACTAGGAATTCATCATTGGTTCTGGCAAGGGGAATTAGGTGGGTGGGACAGGAGTAGGGGGAGATTTTTCAACTTATAGTACTTCTTACTTTTAAAATTTTGCCAAAAAAAGCCCCCAACTTATCATCACAGACAACAATATGGTGATTACCAGAAGGAAATGGGGGGTAGGGGAAGGCACAGAGGATAAAGGGCGGGTAAATGGTGACAGAAGGAGATTTGACTTGGAGTGGTGAACACACAGTACAATATACAGATGATGTACTGCAGAATTACATATCTGAAACCTATATAATTTTATTAACCAATGTTGCCTCAATAAATTTAATAAATAACAAATAATAAAATAAAAAATTTGAATCATGACTGTATTATCCATTACAAATAAAATTAAAAAGTAAAAATAATCCATCTTTTTTCTTCTATCCATTTCCCTCCCACACCAGTACCCAGATGCCTTGATGTCTTTTTGTAGGCACAGCATATAGGATTCTATATGATCTGAAGAAACTCCCAGTGAACAGTTACCTTGAATTCCTGCTGTCTCCTCAACTGGTGACTCATCCAAGCAAAGAGGCTGCATTTCTCAAGCCATTTGAATTACTTTCCCAGGATGTTTCCATGAGCCACCAGAGCACATACTTGAGCGGTATCTAGATGTACTTGTTAAGTTTCTTAAGAATTTTTTAATGATTCAGTGTGTTCTCTCTCTGAGCTGTGTTTTGTCACTTTCAACATTCAACAGATGTATTTGGCTCATGTGCAGTTTTTGATTCTCATAGATGAAGAATTTTTTATTCTCTTTGTTCTGCCTGGTACCAGAAGTATTTTCAGTTAAATGCTCTCTCTCTGTCTGTCTGTCTTTTTCATTTTTTAATTTCTCCAGTCTCCTGGGTTCTCCAGTGAGGCCCAGGTGCCATAGCCATCTCTTCAGGACAGTAGCACCTCTGGGCAGCGACACTGTCTAAGTGGAGCAAGAGTGAGAACCATAGCACTCTGTGGACTCAGGCATTACTCCTGCAACTTCGTCCTTGGTAACAGGTTTCTGGTTCAAGTTACATGGATTATTCCCTTTAGCTGCCCTGTGCAGTCACTGCTCTTGTTCCAAGTTTGTCATGGGTTTTGTTTGTCTGTGGGTGTATGTGCACATGCCTGTGTTGTACTACAGTGGTGACTGCTTACTGCTAGCCACTCTAGAATTCAAGAATTCCAGTTATTTCACAAACCCAGAAATGGTGCTGGGGCAAAAGATAACTGCTGGTAGCCTGAATGGGGGAGGAGTGAGAGAGGACCCAGCTAGCCGTATCATGTAACAGAAAGCCCCCTGTATCAGGAATTGGGTCCCCTGTATTTGCACCTTGGCTTTCCTCATTTTACATTTTCATTAGTTCATACATGCCTTCAACAAACCTTTATTATCTACTATGTGCAAGGCACTCTTTTGAAAGACGTTACCCAAGCCACTTAACCTCTAAGACAGGTGTTCATTTTTAATAATAATTAGTTGTTAGAATGGTTTTAGGTTTACAGCAAAATTGGGTCACACAGAAATGTTTTTATAGATCCCCAGCTCCCTGCCCCTGCTCCACTCAACCTCCTCCATGACCAACATCTCCCACCAGAGTGGTACATTTGTTACAAGATGATGAAGCCACACTGTTGCATCATTATCACTCAGAGTCCATAGTTTACGTTAAGTTTCACTCTTGGTATTGTACATTGAATAGATTTGGAAAAATTTGTACTAACATGTGTCCACCAGTACAGTATAATCAAGAGTAGTTTCATTGCCTTAAACATCCTCTGTGCTCTGCCTGGTCATCCTTTTCTCCCCCAGCGCCTAGCAACCACAGATCTTTTATTTAGTTTGTTAATATTTATTTATTTATTTATTTATTTAATCTTCACCTGAGGATGTGCTTATTGATTTTAGAGAGAAAGGGAAGAGGGGAGGGAGAGAAGGAGAGAAACATCAACGTGAGAGAGAAATATGGCTCGGTTGCCTCTGGGACAAGCCCCAACAGGGGATCTTTTGGTTCGTCAGACAATGCTCTAACCAAGTGAGCCACTCCAGCCAGGGCTGCATCTTTTTATTGTCTTCATAGTTTTTTTTTGTTTGTTTGTTTTTTGTTTTTTGTTTTGGCTTTACCAGAATGTCACATAGCTGGAATCGAATAACGTGAGCCTTTTCATACTAGTTTCTTTTACTTAGTAATGTGCACAAGGTTGCAAGGTTCCTTCAGGTCTTTTCATGGCATGAGAACCAGCTTCTTTCAAGTGCTGGCATATATTCCACTGTCCGGATGCACCACAGCTTATTTATGCATTCATTTGCTGCAGGGCGTCGTGGTTGCTTCCAGGTTTTGGAAGTTATGAATAAAGCTGATATAAACATCCTGGTGGCGGTTTTTGCATCAACATGTTTTCAGCTCATTTGGGTAGGCACCAGGAGTGCAATTTTGAGGTCACATGGTAAGAGTATGTTTGGCTTTATAAGAAACTGAGAAACAACCTTCCAAGGGCTGCTCCTTTTTGTGTTCCCACTAGCATTGGGTGAGTGGTCCTATTGCTCTACGTCCTCATCAGCAGTTGGTGTTGTGTTCTGAATTATGACCATTCCAATATGTCCACAGTGTTTCTTCATTGTTGTAATTTGCAATTCCCTAATGATATATGATGTTTAGCCTCATTTTATGGGGTTATTTGCTATCTGTATATCTTCTTTGTGAGGTGTCTTGATGTTTAGCCTCTTTTTATGTGCTCATTTGCTATCTAGATATCTACTTTGTGAGGTATCTGTTAAGGTTTTTGGCTCTTATTTAATTGGGTTGTTTGTTTTCTTATTGTTGACTTTTAAGAGTTATTGGTATATTTGGATAACAGTTCTTTTTCAGACATGCCTTTTGCAAATACTTTCTTTCAGTCCATGCCTTGTCTTCTCTTTTGCTTGAAAATGTCTTTTGTGGAGCAGAAAAATTATTTAATTTTAATCAATTTAGCTTACCAATTCCTTTTTTCTTAGATGTGTATTCATTTTTTTAAACAAGTCTAAGTCAGCATATCTTACCTAATTAGCAAATCTTACAGATATGTGATGGGTACACTATAAAAGCATTTTATTTCTTTAACACATGTGGTGGTGGTGTGTTTTTGCCCCTCAAATTCTAGCATGATTATATGCCTTATTTTCAGTCACTGAAATGTGATATGATGTCTTCAGGTATAAGTTTCAAATATGAACATGAATTTCTCTTTTCTTTCTGTTGCAGATACTGGCAAAGTTCCTTAAAGTAGATGCTGCATAAGCCTGGGTCCTGGAGTGAGAAAGGTCTTGGAACAGAGCCTGTAGCCCATCTATACTTTGCATGAGTAAGAAATAAACTCTCCTTATTTTAGATACTGAGAATTTCTATATGTTTGCTACCTCAACCTAGCCCAACCTGTCCAGTCTGCTACACAGGGTCAGGAAGATATAATAACTTCAAAGCATCTTGTAGAGTGTAAAATGAGGGAGTGAGGCTGAATTTTCAAGTTAAATAAGCTTGGATTCATGTTGGCTAGACAAAAAGAGACCAACAATCTGCAGCATCTCCCACTCTTACATGAGATGAGGATCACAGACAAAAAGAAGACTGAAGTCATCTGGGGCATTGCACCTGAATTCTGGTCGTGACAGGCTGGGTCATCGTGGGGCACAGGTAATGCTAATTTCTGTGGGTGCTTTACAGTCTTATTCTTTAGGGCATGATATAGCATGGAAATAAACTGGAACCAAGAGCGAAGTTCAGTGGAAGTTCTGACTTCTCCTACCATTAGAAATTCAATGCTTTTCAGCCCAAAGATCTCTCAGACTTGATTAAATAAAGACAAAGAACCATGTCCTAAAACTACCGTAACTGCTTCAGCTTCTAAGAAGCTCAATGTTGGGCAGGTGAGCTTCTGAGAGCAATGAGGATGGGAAGAGAGAGCATATTTATTAAGCATGCATTCTGTGCCAAGCACCATGCTAGTACTATACGTGTTAGATTTTGAATCTTAATGGCAACAGTCTAGTTTGTAGGAAAATGAGACTTAAAGCAGTTAAACACTGTTAGGAGTCTTATCTAGTAAACAATCATGTAGGATTCGAACTCAAGTCTGCATGTCTTTAATTCCTGAGCTTTTTGCATCAACCCATTCTACCTCCCACATGAGTTGTTTTGTTGGGTCTAGAATGTGATGAAATAAAAATGCTAATTCAAACCATTAGGATAGGCCCAGAGAAATTAACTGCTTAAAGTTTAAATAATACACTGCTTCCCAGGGCATTGTTTTGATTCTGAATCTAGGAATTAGAACTTGCCTCCCTGGAACTGAGTGTTGAGCAAGGATGACAGCACTGGACCCTCCTCCAGATGTCACAGAGAAACTACTGGCAAACTAAAGTGTGATCATGAAGATGAAAGATATGTCCAAGACTTTTCCATGGTTTTTCTGCAGTGTTTGAAGTTGTCTTTAATGACCTCTATGGCCCATGACGGTGGTGAACACACAATAGAAGGTAAGACCAACTCTCATATTTGCTGGGGACTATGTGTGACCATACCATTTGAAAAATAAAAAAAAGAAAAAAGACTAGACTAAACTGTGCTCACTCATAAAGATAATCATACAAACTTCTGCTAGACTTCTTGGACAATGTGCCAGCAAGCATTCTTCAGGGTCAGGTTGATTCAACAAAGTGTTGCCTGATTTAAAAAATAATAATAATAAAATTGAGAGGGAGAAAAGAAAAGGCCTGCCGCTAGTAAATTCATTTGGTAGGCCAATAAACAAATCCATTAAAACAAAATAACAACAAGTAGGCAGACTCATAAACTTGGAGCCTCTGAGTGGCTTCTGACTTCTCTGTCTTGTATAAATGCTCATCAGTTAAGTAGAAGGCTGATAGATAGAAACCAACAACCACAAACAGAAACCTTTTGGAAGAGCTTAGAGATTTAGCAATGGCATGTCTCCAATTTTCCATCTTTTATTTAACTCCTTTGAACTCCCACTAATTTCCAGGCAACACTTTGGAATTCCATTTTTAGCTTTGCCTTTTGAATTATTATTTTTCCCCTTGGTGCACAAATCTGTGTATGAAGATGACCTCTCTTTTTCATTAAACTTTTTTCAATTACTGAATAATGCTTACTGCCAAAATGTTTTAAAAATAAAGACTAATTTAAAGAAGAGAATGAAAGTGATCTGTAACCTCATCATTCAGAAACAATCACCATTATGGTTTCAGTGTATATGCTAGTCAGGTTTTTTTCTAAATGTACATACTTTTTTTTTAACATGGTTGAAGTCATGCTGCTTGGAGAATTTGTCTCTTGGTGGGGGAGGCAGTCAGAAGCACAGACTTTGCATAATATGGGCCTGCATTCATAGCCTGGCTCTGTCCCTTAGTGATTTATGGGGCATTGGGCAAATTAGCTATAAGGTTCTGTTTCCTCAATGGTATATCAGAGACAATATTGGTACTAACTGCTACTTATAGGTATTTTGAGAGGTAAATGATGCAATATACCTAAAACCTTTAGATAAAGCACTTACTAAACACTGAACAAAAGTTAGCTATTACAGTTTTTTTCATTTTTTGCCCTTAATGTCACATTATAAACATTTTTCCATGTTACTAGTTGTTTTCAAAATCATGGTTTTTTAAAAAAGATTTTATTTATTTATTTTTAGAGAGAGGGAAAGGAAGGGAGAAAGAGAGGGAGAGAAACATCAATGTGTGGCTGCCTCTCACATGGCCCCTACTGGGGATCTGGCCTGCAACCCAGGCATGTGCCCTGACTGGAAATTGAGCTAGTGACCCTTCAGTTCACAGCTCATGCTGAATCCACTGAGCTGTACCAGCCAGGGCAAAGATCATGGTTTTTAATGGCTGCATGAAATTATACTTTATGGGTATGCTAGAATTCAATTATTCCTTTTTTATTGAATGTATTTTTAATTTTTATTTGCGTTCTATGCATTGTGTTGCCATGAAAACCTTAATAGGCAAAATGTTCTTTGCTGGTGCTATTTATTATGTTCTTAGGATTGTTTCTTATAAGTGGAATAATGAGGTGGGAGGAGTTTAACAATTTCAAAGTCATTAGTACTCATTCAAGAGCTGCACCCACTTACATTCTCACCATGACTATGTTAGTGGGACCACCTCACTCCCAAGGTCAACCTTGAGTATCATTGTGCAACCTAATTAGCTTTTCTTATTTTAAAATTTATACTATATGTTAATTATTCTTTATTCTTATTGTTGACACTGTTACAGATGTCCCTATTCCTCACCCTTTGCCCATCTCCACACAGCTCTCATCCCACCACCTTCCCTCTGGCCTCACCACACTGTTGTTTGTGTCAATGGGTTGTGCATACATGTTGTTTGGCTAATCTCTTCATCTTCTTTCATCCAGTCCCCTCCTTTTACGTTTTATATGTTTTGGGTTTTCTAGAGGAGGTTGCATTTAATTTGCAATGACATTTATTTAGATAGATCTTTACATTAATTGCTTTTTACATTAACAGCGAACAATCTTTGTACTCTGATTTTGCCAGCTTTGGGCTTTTTAAACTTCTTTGTCATTCAAGCAGATAGACTATGTCTTTAATTGTGTTTGTTCAAGAACATTTTATAGATGGTATTATTTCTGAAGCATTTTGTTGTTTCCATGCATAAAAGACTACTGGACATAAAATTCTTGTATTAAAACCACTCAAAATGATTTGTTTCTAAGATGCCAAATCATCTGGTAGAAATAGAAAATATGTAAGCACGTGTTTTATTTTGTTTTGTTTTGTTTTTTCATTTATCAAGAGCCACCAGACTCCACAGAGCTCTAGAACAAGTTTCTCCCTTTCTAGAGCAGAGAAACTCTTCTGTAGTCTGCGCTGTCCAATGTGGCTGCCACCAGCCTCTTATAGCTCTTGCTCAAGTTAAATGTGGCGAGTGCAACTGAGGAACTGGACTTGAATTTTTTTAAGTTTAATAAAGTTAAATGAAAATACTCAGCATGGCTAGTGTCTTCCAAATTGAACAGCACATATCTAGAAATGCAGCATGGAAAGACACCTTAGAGACTCATCACAACTTTGTTGCCTTGAGCACAGCCTTTCGGTGTCTCAGTTTTCCCATCTATGAAATGGTACAGTTTTCTCAGGACTACCTAATAAGTTCATGTTAAAGCTTAGACCAGAGTCCCAGGTAACTCTCAGTTCAGTATTGTTTCCTTCATGTCATGGTACAGTTGAATAATTTAAACTTTAAGCTATGATACCAAATACAATAAGTTAGATTAACTTTTTTCCTGATTCTCATGCCTTTTAAACTAATAGCTTTGGTTTACCTAATCACCTTACATAAAATGGCATTCCTAGTGGCTCTTTACTCCTGTAACCTGCTTAATTTTTCTTTTCATATCACTACCTGAAATTATGTTAAATATTTATGTAATCATACCTTTATTTGTCCTCCTGACAAGAGGTCTGGTCCATGGAGGCATGAACTTTGCTTATTGCTGTACCCTTATTGTCTAGAAAATGCTCTATGCACCACAGCTACTCAGTACATCTTTGTTGAGTGAGTGGATGAGTGAAAAGAAATCTATTAATCAAATTCAACAGGGAGAGGTTTGCAGTCCGGTAGAAGGGGAGGAGGAGGCAGCTGCTTTATCTGGTCATCTAGAGATTTCAGTTTTCAGTTAACAGTCTAACTTCAATTTGAGTTTCTATCTTTTGGAGCTCTGCACTGTTAGGTATGCATCCTTTCATGCAGAAGTAGTTTTCCCCAATTGAATTATTAGTCCTAGAGGATATATCTACTCTCATTGTTTTTATTGCTCCCACTACACTTGGGTCAACCTTCAGAGAAGGTTGATGTGTTCATTTAAGGGATGACCAAGGGCCAGCTTTTCATTTCCTGGAACCATTTGTGTGAACCTATTCAGCAGAAAAGTACTACCTGCAGCATAAGTATTGACATGAGGATGTCAATGAGATAACATAGGAAAAGCATCCAATACAGTGCTTATCAATATACCTTGTCTTCTCTCTCCCTCATTCTAGGGGAGGTGCTACAAATCTCAATTTTCTGTCTGAAAATACTGTGTTCTTTTGATCACATCAGGCCTGGTCTGCAGCCTGTCTGCTTGATGGCTAGTCAACATAACGAGGCTGGAGGGAGGTGGTCACTGGGGTCAGGGCGAATGAGGATTGATGACATTGATGTTCATGGACGGTCTCAGGCCAAGTTTCCCAAATCCTGGACAGCATGCCTGGATGGGTAGTGGCCAAGCCATTGTGATCGGCAGGCTGTGGTCAGCCTGACCCAGTGCCTGCCTCATCTAGCTGTGTATCTGCCCTGAGGGTCCATAAATGCTGAGGAGCCCTTACAATGAAACCCTTCACAATGGAGTGCCTGGATTTTATTGAGAAAAGCCAATCCCCTCCCATCCGTCATTTGGCACTTAACACTGTAGTTATTCTAGATGAGAGAACACTTGTGTTATATTTTCCAATAGCAAAACTGAGGTCAGCAGGGTGCCTGCTGTTTTAGTCAAATCCAGATGGGGTTTTCCTATAAACAAGTGCACATGGAATATTTATGCCGCCTGTGGCACCTGACGCCTTAATACTTAGGACTTCTATGTAGTAGCCACTCTTCCTATAAGTCACTTTAGCACACTAAGTAAATATTTTAATATAGCCATGTCACTGTTTATTATAGAATGGCTTGGGCCCAGATCTTGCCTAATGCTTGGTTAAAAAGTCAGTTTATACCATCCTTTAAAGTGAATCAAAGAATGCATAAACGCCACTCTTTTGTTACTCAGAACTCTGTTTACTTTACTTTTCTGTAAACCTTGTGAAATGGTTGCTTACAAAAGCTGACAGATGCCAGATTTGCTCATTAACGGGAGGTGTTTTCCAAGTCAGGAAGGTGAGGTGTGAATGTGGGAGGTGAGACTTCTTCTCCAAGGCCACCTTCCAATGTCCACAGCCCTGGGGGTCTGCTGGCTTGCCCAGGGATCTTGACCCATAGCTACCAGTCAGTGAGTGGGACTGAGAAGTACCAAGTCAGAGCCATGGCTCCTAAATCAAGCCTGTGCTCTGCCTTGGAACAGTGAAGGCCACTTGGGCAGCCAGAGATTTGGAAGGACTTAAACCATCAGAGTCCAATCCTCTGCCTTCATCAAGCACCTATTTCAAATAAGTGATAATACACATTGTGTGAAAACTGTATGATACTTGCCAATTCTTCATGGCATTAAACTTCTAAGCCTCACCCTGAAGCCTGGGACATTTCTTACAGGCATAGTGACTGAAATTTTGATATGGGTTTTTAGGCAGTTGAGAGGTTTAATGCTTATGTTTTTGGTTAACTAAAAAAGTGTAATAGATAAATTGGTGCATGATATGAAGTCAATTACAATTTTTATACTAAAAACCAGTTTTTAATGAAATAAAATTAGGAATCAGTTAACAACTTCGTCTAAGAAATAAAGAGATACAGTCTACAGCAAGGTGTAAAGGATGAGAACCCTGTAAAGATAAAGCAGAGATCCTTTCTCAGTGTGTTGTCAATCACTTCCTTGAGCGAGTCTGCCATAAGTGATAATCATCAAAAGGTTAATGAGGCTTATCTCAGTTAAGAAGAGAAAGAGCTACATTCTGGCAGTAAGTTGTGCTGGATTCTTAATTTTTTTTCTTTATTCAGCACAAGATCTCATTTTGACTTGTTAAACTCTCTTCATGAACACTTAATGTATGTCATCATGGAACTTTTGTTTATATGGAAATAGTGTTTATTGCTTTTTATCATTTGTGGTAGTCAGCATAATGCTCCCCCTCCAAAGAGGTCCAGGTCCTGAAGCCCAGAATCTGTGAATAGCTTATGATATGGCCAAAGGGAACTAAGGCTACATAAGGAATTAAGCTTCCTTTTCAGTTGACCTTAAAAAAGGGAGATTATCTAGGTGTCCTGAATGTAATCACCAGAGTCCTTAAAGAGGAAGAGGGATGCAGAAGTGAGAGGTTGGAGTGAGGCAGTGTTAGAAGGGCCGTACTTCCTGTTGTTGGCTTTGAAGACTAAAGAGGGAACCACAAGCCAATCAATGCAGGGGACCTCTAGAAGCTAGAAAAGTTAAGAATTCTCCACTGGAGCCTCCAGGAAGGAATGTACCCTTGCCAACACCTTGATTTTAGCAAAGTGAGACACATGGAGGTTTCCATCCTAGAGAACTGTAAGATAATGAATCTGTATTAAGTTGCTAAATTTGTGATAATTTGTTACATTAATAAAAAAACTAATATGCTACTTATGAGAGGAATAATTATGCAAAAAATGATAATAATGAATGTATGCAAAATAAAAATTATTATACTTGACCATGCACAGGAACTTATTAATGTACCAGTTCTTTTTACATTGCACAAATTACTTTGAAAAATAATGAACCACAATGTTACCTCATCTGCTATTTATTATCATCTAGCATTATATTGTAAGCATCTTCCCACACCTTTAAATGTTATGGAAAGCATATATCCCATTTTATATATTTCCCACAATTTGCCTAATTAATTACCTACATTTTGTTTCTATGATAAACACATTTTTTGTTATCTCTGATGATTTTCTTAATAAAAATTCCTAGAATTAAAATTACTGCATCAGAATGTATGATTATTCATTTAAAAAATATGTTACTGTATGATCCTCCAGAAAGATTGCATTAATATACATCTCACAGGCAGTAAATGATTATATCTGCTTTTCCTCACCTTAACAAAAGCTAGATATTATCAGTTTTTATAACTATTACATTGAAAGGTGAAAAAGAATATTTAATTTGTATTTCTTTGATGATGGATGAAGCTTAACTGTTTTCTATATAATTATTAGCTATCTGTGTTTCTTATTTTATAAATTGTTTGCTTATGTCCTTTTGTTATGGTGTTATGTTTTCATATTAATTTGTATGAACTATTTGCTTATTAGAGATAGTAACCCATTACTTGCACTACATAGTATAAATAATTTTTCTGACTGTTCTTTGACTTTTATTCACTTATGTCATTGCTCACGTATTACCTGATCTTTGTGCTTGTTCACAGATGCCTACATATATACACATATTGTGTACAAACACACTTTCATAAAGGTATTACTGGAAATCCCGTGCCATAATCCTATGGAAAACCAGTTATAGTTCTGATATTTATTTGAATAGATTTTTCCCCACAAAATTACAAGTATGTGTTCATGCAAAATAGGATCATATCAGATATACTACTCAGGGGTCTATTTTTAACACTTGGCACTCTGGTTTTTAATATGAATATATCTTGGTCATATTTCTGACAATTGTATTCTAGCTTATGAATGTAACTTATCAGCATTAAACAAATCTTACATTAAAAAACACTTGGGCTACCTTTGATATTTTGGGTTTATTAAAAACAATGAAGCTCTTGGCACCCTGGGGTAAGTCGATAAGAGGAATAGCAAGTAATAGAGCTAATGTTTAGGTGCCAGTAACTATTGTTAGCACTTTATATATATATTAACCCATTCAGTCCTCTACAAATCCCATTCTGTTAGTTTGAAGCGGTGCTAATCTTATCTTCCTCCTCAAATAAATAATGAAAGAACAGACAGGTAAAGTAACTTGTCTGATATTTATCTGGGTGGCAACAGAAAACACCATTGTGCCTCTATTCTCCAACTTACTCTAGAAGAACAACACAGTCCAGTTGTCTGTGCTCTTGGCCTTGAAGATAAATTGCCCCAGCAAGAAACATGCCAGAGCAGGGGACTGCCATAGCCATCAAAAACAACAATATTTGATACTCAATATTCAGTTGTTTCCTGCTCTGTGCTTTAACTAACCTCAAACATTCAGTAAAATAAATTCACAAGTTTTACATGAGTTGTGCATTGGGGGAAAATGAGAGGGTATATTCCTATTTTGAGGGAGAAGGAGAGCAGAGATGGTTGTTTCAGTGTGGAAAGGGACAAGGTGGGGGCTCCCACAGGTGATCAGTAAGAAGCTATTGAAGACTCTCCTATTCCAGAATATCTTGATATTTGATATTCAGAGAGAGAGCAGAGGGTATTGGAAGGCTTGACGGTAACAAGAAAATCATTGCAGTGGGACATGTAGATTTTTATTCCTGGTGAATGATATATGGTCCCTTGACATGCCCATTTTTGATACCTGCAGGCAACATGATCATAATTAAATCTCCTTAGATACTGATCACTAGCCCCATCTGTATTTTCCTACATTACTGGCATAGGACTTCAGCTAAAAATAGGAGTACACTAGTTGAGGTAATAAATTTTAATTCTGTCTTCTTGATTTTGTGTTTTTCCCCCTTCTTTTATACAACCTCTCTTTAGCTCAAGCCCATCATTTTTCACCTCTTGTTTTTGTATTTTCACCTCAGTCTATTTTCTCCTTCTGCTTGTTGATCTTGTTACACAGAAGCCATGACTCCTGATTTTATTTGAGTTGGGGATATGGGATATTGGTGGCCAAGAGGTCCATCATCTTCCTGCCTCTGTAGCACATTGTCATGGGGCTGCAGGCATGCTGTCCAGTTCTCTCTCTGGGAGACAAATCTAGCTGTGAAACTTATAGTCATTCACACCAGCCCTTTCCATGGGCCTGAAGGGGGCCTTAGAAGAATGTTCCCATTCTCCTATGTCTTTGTAAAATTTTCATGAGTATGGCATTTTGATGATGATCAGTTAACACACACTATCTCTTTCCACTCCCATTTATCATCCATCCCACTTCCCCTCATGTTGCGGGTCAAGGCACGGACACGGGGCTTTTGAGGTCTGGGTAGGGGGGTTCATTTAATCTTAATTTATAAGTCATGTATGGGTGTGTTTGCAGGCCCTTCCAAGAGCTACGTTGCTGCCAGCTGTTCTGGTGCAGGACTGGCTTCTAGGGGAGCTCCTCTTGCACATTGTGCCAATTCACCCATCACTGAGACAGCTGGGCCCAGGGCCAGAGATGACCCTAAATCACATCATGACTGTATTACCTGGAATCTGAAGATTTAAATGTATGGAACCAAAGCTAGTCTGTGAAAAGTTCTGTATCTTACACATGAGAAAAAGACATCATGTACATTTCCCCAATTTACAATAATCTGAACAATTTATTTGGCATTACTAAATGCTCCTGGGACGTTGTTATTTGAAAATATGATCAAAAAGGGTTTGGACAGGACATGTAATGAAAGTATTAATGAAATCATGTTAGGCAGTTAGTTATTAAAAATACCATGCAAATTTTTGAATTTTTATAATGTTTATTATATTCCTCAGTTTTTAAAATGTGTGATTTGTTGTGATTTATTTTCTCATTCTAAACAACATCTCATTTGTATCTGATTTTGTATTCTTTCACCTAAAGAGAGTCCAAAAAGTGTGTAAGTGCTGGTCTTGAGAAAAATCTAGATTTGCCCCTTGTTAGCTGGTTGAGTTCTTTCCTCCCTGAATCAGGACCACATTCTGTGGGACTTTTAAGACCTTAATGTCTTTTTGAGGTACACTGAGATTCATAAAGCAAAGCTAAGCTACCTCACAAAATACAGCCTGCATAAGTTTCTCAACCTAGCTCCATCTGTCTCATAATAAACCCAATTCTTCTTGTTTTGTGGCATTAAATTCTCTATTTGTTTTCTTTGACAATATTACTGTGAAGTTTTTTTTTTTTTTCTTGTTCAAGTCTTGTGGCAGTTTTATTAAGAAGCAAAGAAATGCTGCACAGGAGGATGTTACTTAGATGGCCTTTGGAACCAGAAGCTTCAACGAACTCCTGAATCTTAGCTGGAGGAAATCTTACATGTGTAGACATCTTCTAAAACTGTGTCCTGTAACTGGTAGTCACAGTATTTCATAGGAAGACATCTGTTCTGGTAACCCAGATGGTTCTCTTAATTTGAATTGTGGTATCCTTTTCCTATATCTTTCCTGTCAACCTGATAAAGACTAGGAACCAGAGAGAACATACAATTATCCCATATTGGACTTTGAAGTGGACTCATTAAGAGGCTAGATTCTGGTTAAAAAGTTCTTGTCCAGATGAAAGAGCAAAGGAAATGTATAGGTTCATGACTGTACAGGCTTTAGGTTTATGATACTTTGAACTTTATAAACCCCAAGATCTGGAAGCCTGAGGAAGAGAAGGAAAATTGCCAAAGCTGGAGAAAGCTTGTCAGGAGAGTTTGCCTCTCTTCCAAATAATGGCCTCATTGTTTTTGCTGCTGTGGTCAGCAGTGGCCTGGGATGGAGACCCCAGTCTTTGCTGGGTCTGGGCTTGCTCACTGGCACCCTGGCAGTGCAGTGATCCTGTTTTGTTTTTCTTTCCGGCATGTCAGTCAGGGTTAAGAGTAAGGAGAGATTAAGTAGCATTATGAGCTTCCCATTTAGTGTGCCAGGAAACTGGTGCTACACATCCAGATGTGCCCCCTTGGCTAGCCCCCAGTGACATGTTACCTTCAGCACACTCCCTCTAAGTCATGAAGCTTTCAATAGTTTTGCCAAGACCTTTCCCTTTTTCTTTCATCAATGCAGGGGGAGTTTACATGTCACACTGGCTTTTGTTTCAGTATGGACTTATCAACCTTCTAGGAGCCATTCCTCAAAGTTTCTGGCATATAGTGAAAGTTCCTTTGTTTCCAGTGCTTGTTCACTGAGTTATTCATTCATTCGACAAGGTTTTATTGAGTACTTACTATGTGCCAGCCTCTTAAGATGCTCAGGATGCAGAGATAAAATAAAGGGATATAGCAAGTCCTTGCTATCCTTGCATGCTAGTGGAGGAAAGATACAACTAGTAAGCAATACGTGTTTACTGTGTTTACTCATTCTAAGATATCTTTGCTTCTTACATCTCTGAAATTGGGATGCATTTTACAATAGACAACATGCTGTACCTGCTGTCAGGCAGGTGGCAGTCATGCAACTTTTACTGCCTACACTTGTGTAAACTTGACCGCAACTATTGTATTGTCATCAGTCAACTGAGTTAACAGTATGAGTTTGCTGATGCTACACATGTTGAATTTGGTTATCTTTTTTTGTCTTCACCTGAGGACATGCTTATAAATTTTAGAGAGAGGCTAAGGGAGGAAGAGAGGGGGAGAGAAACATCTATGTGAGAGAGAAACATTGAATGGTTGCCTCTCATACATGCCCTGACCAGGGATGGAACCTGCAACTAAGCATGTGCTCTGACTGGGAATCAAAACCATGATACCTCCATTTATGGGATGATGCCCAACTAACTGGCCAGGGTGAATTTGATTTTCTTTTAAAACATTTTTAAAAATTTTGCATTTTGATTTGGCTTTGAGACAGAAAGTTATTGTGTAGACCCAAAGCCACAGCAATGGAGCATAAATTTGGTATTAGAGAAGCAAATATATGTTGTTGGATGAATGGATGCAATTCCACCTTTTTTTTTTTTTGCAAAGCAACAATCAGGCTTTATTGAACCTAAGGAAAGAATGTGACCACAAGTAGATGATGCCTATCAAAAGCCAAACAATTCAACTGAGTGCAGAAGAAATTGCCAAGCCCTCCAACATTAACAAAAAGTTTCCAAGCAATGCAAGGTGGTGTAATGGATTCTTACACTTTTTTGTGACTCCCATTGAGACACTGTGCTATTATTTATTGCCAATGGGTTTCTAAATTTTTATTTATTATGGGTGTATAAATTAGAGCAATGTACATTTGATGTTTTAGGTCTGATGCAATTCAATAATAAGATGCCAGGTAGTGACAGCTGCTATGAAGTGAGCAAGGCAGTGGGAAGCCATTGCGAAGAGAGGGGCATGGCTATTTTAGATGGGGAGTGAAGGAACCCTCTTTGAGGGAACCTGATAGCAGAGATTGACATTGATTAGGGAGTCATGGGTTGACCTCGGAAAAAAGGATTCCAAGTAAGAGGAACAAGTACAAGACTGAAGTAAGAACATAACTGGAATATTCAAGGAATAGCAGAAAGGTCTCCTGGGAAACACTGGAAGGAATTCAGAGATGAAGTTGGGCTAGGAGGCAGCTCACATGGGTTTCAGAAGGCCATGGTGGAGATTCTGGATTTCATTCTGAGTGTTGTGGGAAGTCATTTAAAAATTCTGAGTGGAAGAGTGACATTATTAGATACATGTTTTAAAAATGGGTCTGGCTGTCATTGAAAATTGACTGTAGGAAGTCGGGGGGCTACATGTTTACAAGTTAGAAGAGGATTATGAACAAATAGCAGGTGAGAAAGTGGGGAGAGATTTTGTACAGCAGACTCAGGAATGAACTTGGGCAGGAGCCAGGCATGTGGTCTAGAGAGGGGTTGGGCTTTCGTTTTTCGATCACTCTTTTGAAATGGTAGGCAGTGAATGCAGATAATGCGGATGGTGACACTGTGTCACCTTGAGGAGAAAGAGGCTGGTGACGCAGGAGGGGAGAAGAATTTTGGATTGGAGTCCTCCTCCCCCTGTACCTTGGGGTCTTTTCACGTGAAATGTGAAAGGGGTTTGGAAGGCACCCAGGCTCCCATGTGCCTCTAATGTTTCTCTTACCTGAGAGTCTATCTTTCTTTTGTAGGATGCAAGAGCAATGTACATGTTTCAAGCAGCTGGCTCTCTCCTGCTCTAATTCCTTTCTTCAAGGACCCACATGGCTCTAAAAGGCTAGCCACTGTGCACAAAGCTGCCCTGGGGTTGCCACCAGGTTTAATCCCTTTTATCTTAAGCTCTTTAACCTGAGCAATAAGCATTTTATTTACATGGAAAGTAAGTTCTAAAGAGATAAAATTTTATAGTGTAGCAGGCAGCAGAGAGTCCCATGTTCATTAGGCTTTATAGCTTCCTTTTATGTAGGGCCATGGTCCCTGGGCTTCTCACAAATGCTAAGAGCTTTTCTCTTTTGGAGAATTCAAACATATTTAAGCAGTCAGACCAGTGATTTCATAATGTGCAAAGTGGTTTTCTCTCAGAGAGCCTCTGAGGACATTGTAGTGTAACTTTTATCTGGAAGTTCTGCTGCTGAGGTGAAAGTGGAGTTTGAAAATATCCTGAGCTTTGAAATGTTCAACCCACCATCCACCCCTTTTGTCAGCTGTATTGCTTTTCTCCACTCTCCTCATCCTTTCCTTCCTGCCACTCTTACCTTTTTCCAGAAACAGAAACCTGAGTCTGGAGGGAGTGTACCTATGGAATATGCAGAGAAGGAAGCACAGGTATTTCAATGCATAGTGAGAATGTGTGCAAGTATCTCTAGATATAATGCTCAAATAATGAGTAATAATAAATATTAAATACTTTTATTATATGATTTATTATCTAATATATATTGTTTTTACATGGTAAACATATCATTGTTTATTATTACAATCTTATTCAGGGGAAAATGTATATACATTCTCATCATATAAAATGAGTATATGAATACATTTTTATGTGTGTATTAGGTATACATATATAGAGAGAATATATATGTAGAGAGAATACATAGAGATAATATGTATATATGTACATATATAATGATAACATATATATTGTATATAATGAAAATGTATGCACATTTTCCCTCAGAATGAGAGGTTTTAATACCAGCTTGATTTAATCACAATTTTGGTTGTGAATCCAAGGTTTATATTTCTCAAGTGGGTGGTATAAAGGAAGGTTAGATGGATATTTCATATGCAGTTAACTTGCTTATCTTATAACTTAGAAACTGCTATTCTCCACTTCCCTTGCAATGCCCTAATCCACAGCAGAAAGTTGACTGGGAAGACATGCCCTACTCTACACACACTTCCCCTCACGGCCCCATTGTACTAATGACTCCCTCTAAGCCAAGAGAATGTGTGAGTTGGCATAAAAAAGATGCCTCCTTCCAGCTAAATCATCCTCAAAACATACTGCCAAACAAGATCATATAGTTCTTCTCTCACCATTTCAGACCAAAAGGGAAGTGCAGGCCCAGGACAAGTGCAGGGTGCTGCTGGAGCTCCCAGGACCCTGGAGGCAGACTGGCTTCATTCCCATTTAGGGAACATGGGGAGCCTAGGTTCAGAGCCTGAAGCCACCTGCTCCTCTCTTCTGCCCTTTCTTTACCCTCTCTTTCAGCATCCCATCCCAGCAGTGTCCTTTCTCCTCCCTGACTTTTCCCCACCATCTCACACCAGACTCCTATGTTGAAAAATTTGCTAGTCTTTTATTAGAACCCTTCCCAACCTGCCACACCTTCCCCAGCTTCGTATTTCAGCTTCTCTGCGATCCCTTCATATCAATGATCTTAGCTGAGATGGGTGTGCTCTGTGCTGATATGACCATGGCTGTTCATGTACTCAATGTGTTACCCTCCATGGCAAGATAGTTATATTGTAACAGTGGCTTCCTCTAAAGAAAACAAACAAAAACATTTTTTCTATCTCAATTCCCCTGAACAATACAATAGGCTGACCTCCACCTTAATGGTGGTAGACAGAGTGACCCAGGGCCTGGGTCATGCAGGTTTGATTGACCTCTTTACTACTTACCAGCTGTGGAATCATGGGCTGCTTCATTCATTCCTTTGTTTAGTCTACAAAGAATTTTGTCTAATATGTTTATTGATTTTACAGAGAGAGGAACAGGGAGAGAGGGGGAGAGAGAGAGAGAGATGCAAGAGAGAAAAACATCAATTGGTATATGGGATGACACTCCAACCAACCAAGCCACACCAGCCAGGGGTCTACAAAGAACATGGACTACATGTGAGTCTATCCTAGCCACTGTGGATTCCAATGTTTACAAAACAAAGTCCCCACTGTTGTAAATCTATGTTCTAAAACTCATAACATTAAAAAAACTCTTCACTTCCGGCCAAGATGGAGGCATAGATGGACACACTGTGCCTCCTTGCACAACCAAAATTAAGGACAACAAAGATTTAGAAACAAGAAAACAAACAGAACTGATAGAAAATTGAACTGTGCAGACATCCAACAACCATTCATTCAGACCAGTAAGAAGGGCAGAGTCCCGGCAGGAAAAAGTGGAGGTTGGTGGACCTGGGTATGCAGGTAGTGGCTGGCAGATCCCATGCCCACAGGTGGTGGCTAGTGGTCCCTGGGCACAGGGTGGCAATGGGCAGACCCAGTGAGGCTGCACAAGGTGGCTGGCTGTCCAGGCAAAAACAAAGAGCAAGACAGACCTCGAAACCCAGGGCCCCAGTGCCAGGAAATAAAACCTAAAAACACCAATTGAAAACACTTGTGGGGGTTGAGGGGCTAGGAGAGACTCCTAGCCTCACAGGAGAGTTGGTTGGAGAGACCCAAAGGGTCCTAGAATGTACGCAAGCCTACCCACACAGAAATCAGCACCAGAAAGGCCCAATTTGCTTGGGGGAAGTGGCGCAAGGGACTGGAATCCAAGAGAGAGCAGAGCAAGTGCCATTGTTCCTCTCCGACCCTGCCCCCACATACAGCCTCACAACCCAGGGACTGGGCTGCCCCCCACCCGGTGAATACCTAAGGCTCCACCCCTCACTACATAACAGCTGCAACCAGACCAAACAAAACAAAACAAAACAAAACAAAACAAAACAAAACAAAACAAAACAAAAAATGGCTCAAATGGGAGAACAGATCTAAGCTCCAGAGCCAATTCATCTAAGTGACCAAGAGATAGCCAACCTATCAGAGGCACAGTTCAAAGCACTGGTGATCAGGATGCTCACAAAATTGGTTGATTTTGGTCACAAATTAGATGAACAAATAAAGGCTACATTAAGTGAAATGAAGGAAAATGCACAGGGAATCAATAGTGATGGGAGGAAAACTGGGACTCAAATCAATGGAGTGGACCAGAAGGAAGAAAGAAACATAGAAACAGAAAAGAAGGAAGAAATAAGAATTCAAAAAAGTGAGGAGAGGCTTAGGAGCCTCCAGGACATCCTTAAATGTCCCAACATCTGAATTATAGGGGTACCAGAAGGGGAAGAGGAAGAACAGCAAGTGGAAAACTTATTTGAACAAATAATAAAGGAGAACTTCCCCAGTCTGGCAAAGGAAATAGACTTCCAGGAAGTCCAGGAAGCTCAGAGAGTCCCAAAGAAATTGGACCAAGGAGGAACACACCAAGGCACATCATAATTACATTAGCCAAGATTAAAATGTAGGAGAGAAATCCAGAAGCAGCAAGGGATAAGGGCACAGTCACCTACAAAGGAGTTCCCATCAGACTGTCAGCTGATTTCTCAAAAGAGACTTTACAGGCAAGAAGGGTCTGGAAAGAGAAGTATTCCAAGTCATGAAAGGCAAGGACCTAGATCCAAGATTGCTCTATCCTGCGAAGCTGTCATTTAGAATGGAAGGGCAGATAAAGTGCTTCTCAGATAAGGTCAAGTTAAAGGAGTTCATCATCACCAAGCCCTTATTAAATGAAATGTTAAAGGGACTTATCGAAGAAAAAGATAAAAATAGGACAGTAAAAAGACAGCAAACTCACAGATATTAACAACCACACCTAAAACAAAAGCAAACTAAGCGAATAGCTAGAACAGGAGCAGCAACACAGAAATGGAGATCACATGGAGTGTTAGCAACAGAGGAGCGGGAGGAGGAGAGAGGGAGAAAAGGTACAGAGAACAAGTAGCATAGATGGTGAGTAGAAAACAGACAGGGGGAGGGCAAGGATAGTGTGGGGAATGTAGAAGCTAAAGAACTTATGACACATGGATATGAACTAAAGGGGGGGGAATGTGGGTGGGAGGGGGTGTGCAGGGTGGAGGGGAATGATGGGGGGAAATGGGACAAGTGTAATAGCATAATCAATAAAATATATTGAAAACAACATACTTTTGCTTCTTCATGTGTTAAATGTGAATAACATTTCCTTCCTAGTGATATTGTAGGCATCAAATAAGAATGTAACACATTACATTAGGTAAATACTCAATTACATCATATAAAAATAGTTCTTTGTAGGAAGGGCAGTCACTATTCAGTGATTCCCACCTGGGAAGAGGAGGTATGTATCCCTACAGGGACCTTTGAGAACTTGTGGTGTTATTGCTTGTGTGTCCAGTATGTTTTCTCATCCCTTCCTCCAGCAATAGAGTCTGTCTCCACCTTTGCCACATTACCTA
The DNA here is from genome assembly GCA_004027475.1 of Anoura caudifer. Taxonomy (NCBI): domain Eukaryota; kingdom Metazoa; phylum Chordata; class Mammalia; order Chiroptera; family Phyllostomidae; genus Anoura; species Anoura caudifer. The sequence continues at coordinate 78,022 of PVKU01007093.1, forward strand.
GTCCAGCATTTGATCTTTCTAGTAACTATCTTTGGTTCACGAGGTGGATGCATGACTCAGAGAGAATGAATATGAGTTCTTCTCCTGGACCTACCTATGAACTATGAGTGAAGAAGCTCTTTCTCTTTTGGGAATTTTATACTGGAACTACCTAGGAATCTGCCATGTGGTAAGAACTCTCTACAGGAAAGAATTAGGTCAAAGAAAGAAAAAGTGGATGGAGCAGAGATACTATTAGTAATATTACAATTCTATGCCAAACATATATTTAATTCTCTTAATAACCTTTGAGCTACTACTATTATTATCTTAATTTTAAAGATAAAGAAATGGGGCACAGTAAACTAAGTAACTGCTCAAGGTCACAAGGCAGTAAGTAACAGGACCAGGCAATAAATCAGGTACTTGGTTCCAGAATCTACACATTGGAGCAATGTTTCTTTCTTTGGTGGCTGTTCAGAGGCCAGGGTTACATTATCTCTGTCATGGGTCCCTCAACCCACCCTTTGTTTCTGTGAGTTAACAACATAATCCTGCCCAGGTTTTTAATATTCCCTGCATCTACTTGTATCATCTATATCTTTATTTACATTTATTTTTAATTTTTGAAGTTGTTTGAGTTGAGTTTGTTACCTTTGTGACTGGAAGATTCAGGTACCCGATAATTGTATCAGAGCATTCCAAAAATATGTGCATCATTTGAAAGAAATTCCCTAGGCCTATTCCAATATGTGCTTCCCCCCAGCCCCACCCTGTCAATTACACTGCTTTACCAATCTCTGTTTGAGAATTACCACCTTAATATAATTTTATTTCTATAGGTTGTTTCTTTTCATAGAGCCAATGCTTAGAGGTAAGAATTCATCTGGAATTACCTTCTGAGTTCACTTTGACTATGACTTTGACCTCATGGTACCATGACATTGGGCTGTCTGGCTAAGTTCCTCACATAGGAATTACCCTGGAACTAAAGACTTTTAAAGTCTTATTATAGATGGTTATTTAGCATAAATGTTATTCATAGAACATTGCTTAAAATCTCTATTAGTTTAAAATTTTCTATATGGATAGTTATGGGATTGATTTCATCAACTTGGTCTACATGTGCAATTCAATTTTAAGCTTGAGAACTCACATGCATTCATGAGAATCCTGTGTGAATGGGGATTTGTGTTGTCCAGGAAACTCGGTCCAAAGAAGTAACTTCTGCTTCCAAATGAGTAGAATAGACAATTCTAGAAGTTTCTGATAACTGTGGTCTATTGTTTCTCTTTATTTTACTAGGAAACTACATTGGAAACTAGGTCTGCACTATTTGATGGGTTATTATCCCCTTTGGAATGTTAATTTGCTGGCTTATGCCCCTACCCCAGTTAAAATGATTTTTACTGGTGTAAGTTCTCAAGGTTATGGTTGCTTTTAATTTATTGTGTTTAATCCAGTCTTTGTTCCTAATGCACTGAAGTCTTCATCAAGGTGGCTGGTTCCAAAGGCATTTCACACTAGAGCAGAATCAGACATTCCTGGTTACTGATGAGACTGTTGGTGTCCTTTGCTGTCAAGGGATTCAGTTTTCTCCAATTAGGGCTATCAGAAACGGTAACTATACTCATTGCTCATTTGAACTATTGCTCATGTAGAGACTCAGACTAAACAGAACTCTGGGGAAATGTGGAAGCTACTATGGTAATGTACATGTTTGTCACATCACTAAAGATCAGCACTGGTTAGAGCCCATTTACCTGGTATAAAAATAGAAGTGCTTGGAATAAAAAAAATATATTACTCATCGATGCAACTACACTGAGGTAAAAACATTCTGGGGACACACTGAAAAGGAATTCTATTACCTTTGAAACTACATAGTACATGAAGGGCTTTTCCCATGCTCTGCAGTTCCAGAATCTAGGAAGGTCCTATCATTGCAGAACCTACAGAAGGAAGGATGTGTGTCACAGTACCAAGGGGAAGATCAGGAACTTCTTGTGGTGGATCAGGCACTTCTGCTGAGAGAACTCTATACAATTTCTAGGTAAAATGAGAAAGGGCCTGTATTTCTTAGCAAGAAATATTAGAAGATTGTTACCTGCCATGACTTACAAATCCCTCAATGGCAGCTACAAAATCAGGGGTGAATGACTAAATGCCACATCTAAAAGCGAATGACTGCCACATCTGGAAGGCATTTCTTGTGACGAATTTCCAGGTAGAAAAATGGAGCTCCTTTGTGCATATGTGCTAATTCCAATGCACAGAAGTGAATTGCTGCTAAATGACTTGAATATTTAGAAAAGATAAAGCAGACTTAGCAACAGGATAGGGGTCTTTATCAACATTCACAGTGATTTCAAAAGGGTTATTCACAGAGCATTTTCTAAGATGCGCAACTTACTCAAGACTGAGCTTTCTGTACAAAGAAGAAGGAGGAAGAGGAGGAACGCTCAGATAAAAATGCAGACTTCTTAGGGTGACAGTAATGCCAAGGTTGTACTCAATATGTTGCAGGTTAATATAACGTAGGAATCAGATGGGGCCAGAAAAAAAAAAGCCAGTATGGGAAAAGGCAGTATATTCCAGCAGACTCAGAAATATATCACAGGTTTTGTTTTATTTTGCTTTGTTTGCCATTTGAAAGCTATTTTTAAATACTTTATAACACTTACTTTACTTAAAAGTATAATGTTTTTATAAAAATCAGATCTAATAGAGGGCAAAATAAATTGCATTCTGTGGTTTTTAAAGGCATACTCATTCATTTGCCTATTTAAAAAAATATTAAGCAATACCAAGCTCCACTCCCAATGCCAAGTGTTGGGAATTAACAGAGAAAAAAAAAACATTGGCTTTTTCCTCTAAACAATTCAAAATCAAATTGAAGGGATTCACATAAGTAGAGCATTTAATGGGAATTCATATGGCAAAGAATAAAGGGAGAAGTCAAACCATTGTTGAAAACACAGTGAACCACACGGCCAGAACAAGGAAATGCTAACACCGTGTGCAGAGCTGTCCCAGAACCCAGTATTACTGTGATGGAGGCCCCTCCCTGAGCAACTGGTGAACACTGCATTTAGGCAAAAAGCTGACTCCCTAATACATTTTCCCCAATTTTAAAACTGTGGTAAAATATGCATAGCATAATATTTACCATCTTAGCCATTTAAAAATAATTTTTATTAATGTTTTAATACAGTTGTCTCTATTTTCCCACCACCACTTTCATCCATCTTAGCCATTTTTAAGGATACAGTTAAGAGGTATTAAACCCATTAAAATTGCTGTGCAACCATTGCCACCATCCATCTCCAGAATGTTTTTTTATCTTGTAAAACTGAAACTCTGTACCATTAAACAGTAACTCCCCTTTTTCTTCTACCCTGCGCCCGGGAAACCACCACACTACTTTATGCCTCTATGAATCCAATCACTCTAGGCACCTCAGGTGGGAGCAACCATACAGTATTTCGTGTGTATTCTGTGTCAGAATTTCCTTTCTTTGTAAGGCTGAATAATGTTCCTTTGTATGTATAGACCACATTTTGCTTATTTATTTATCTGTCAAAGGACACTTGAGTTGTTTCCATGATTTAGCTCTTGTGAATAATGCTGCTAAGAACTTGGGTATAAAAAGTCATTCTGAGATTCTGCTTTCAATTTTTTGGAGTATGTTCCTAGAAGTGGAATTTTTGGATCATATGGTAAATCTATTTTTAATTTTTTGAGGAACCACAGTAGCATTTTCCTCAGCAGTTGGGTGCTGTTTTACATTTCCACCATCAATGCACAAGGGTTCCAATGTAATATGTTTTTTTAACTGTGTTGCTGATTATAAGGATATAAAGTTTGTAAAAAGTAATTCAGTTTATAAATATTAAATAGCACTATGTTTAAGATTCTGTCCTAAGCATAGTCTAGCATACCAGAACCTATTTTTTAATAACAACAAAAAAGTAATTATTAATATGGAAGTCACAGATAATTTAGGAAAAAGAGACCAATTAATACTCAAAATTCATAATATCATTAAAAATATTTCTTCATTATAATATATCCTAGATACCATTGGTTTTAAAACTTGAGGGGAAAAAATGAAGACAATTCATTTTGGGGGTACATAGGGCAAAGAGAATCTGTCTTTTACATGTAATAATTTATTTTTGCTTATAGTTTACCTGTTCTAGAAAGATTTTGAGAAAATTTAAAAGACTAGACTTATGGAAATAAGGACACAAAAATGCCAAACATAAGTCAACTTGTTTGCTACAGTTTCACTTCTAATGTTGGTCTTCTTTTCCCTGGTGAAAGAGAAGACACAATTTGAAACCCAGTTCTTCTTATTGGATATCAGAAGAATATGAAATTGTAAAACTTTTTGGCCAAACTGTGGTCGAAGACCAATGAAAAACTGTTAGAAATGAAAAAATATCAAGCTGACCCCAGACTTACTGAAAAAGAATTTGCAATTTTTAACCAGGTCCCAGGTGATTGACAGGCACATGACAGTTTGAGAAGCACCATTCTAAAAGACACCCTTCACCTGGATTTGAAGCAGGAGATCCTGAGCAGGACAGTGGGCAACACACTTGCAGGATTTCTTCTACAACAAATGCAGCAGACAACTGACTATATCTGTTTCTTATAGTGACATTTGAGTGAGAAAAGATATAATAGTAGAGCTAAACCCAAGTTAAAAAGTTCTTAGATGTGACACCAAAAGCACAATTCATTAAAAAATTTGGTAAGTTGGACTTTATCAAAATTTAAAATTTTTGCTTTGAGAAAGACCCAAACAGGATGAAAAGACAAGCTGTGGACTAGAAGAAAATATTGCACACTCTATCCAAGAAAGGACTCTTATCTCAAATATATAAAGATCTCTTCAACCCAGCAGTAAAAATAAATAAATAATTGAATTAGTAAATAAGCAAAGACATTGTTATGGGTTGAACTGTGTTTCCTCCAATCCATAGGTTGAAATCCTGACCCCCAGCACCTCCGGATGTGACTGCATTTGGCCTCCAGAGATGCGATTAAGTTCAAAAGAAGTCAATCGGTTGGTTCCTGCTCCAACCAGACTGCTGTTCCAGCTCCAATCAAAAGAGAGGCAATCTGGACACAGAGAGACATTTGACACACAGAAGAATGGCCATGTGAGGGCACTGCAAGAAAGCAGGTCTCTGCATACCAATGAGAGACGCCTGAGGGGAAAATAAACCTGCGGATACCTTGGTCTTGGACTTTTGGCCTCCAGAACTGAGAAAACAAATTTCTGTTGTTGAAGGTGCTCAGTGTGTGTAATTGCGTTGTGGTGCTCTAGCAAACACATTCAGACGAGAAGAGACATTTCACCAAAGAGCACAGGAAAAGGTGTTCGACATCACTAGCTGTTACGGAAATGCAGATTGAACAATGATGAAAGATTACCACACATCTGTTTCAACAACTAAAAGAAAAAGTAGTGATGATGCAAAATGCTGGTAAGGACAGAGGGTCTGGATCTCTCACACATTGCTGGTGGGAATGCAAACAATACAGATGCTGTGAACGTGGTTTGGCAGGGGTTTTCATTTATTTATTTATTTTGTTTTAATCAGAGTAAACATGCACTTAAACTGCCTCTACTGAGGATACCTGGAGGCATGGCATGAAATAAATGATCAGGAAAATAATTCATTTTTAGGCAAAAACATTTTAACATCTTTACGTGCAAGTGTGGATTGTTTCTTCTTACTGGTGTGTCACCAAGGCCTCAAGTGTGAGAGCGTTGTTTCTATCGTTGCTTTCTTTCCAAGTAAATTCATCCTCTGTGTCAGAGAATTTGAAATTACCTTGGTGTTTTGATAATTCCATGATTAGAGGTAAAGCACTGTACTAAATTTATCAACTCTATTTCATAACATTTCCAGATTTGGTAAGCAAGGCTGATTAACTCATAATTTCCTTCACATTTCAGTGTAAATTTTGAGAAATTAGAAAACATTCATCTCAGCCCTTGCCTTCTAGGCATCTTCAGAAATCACATGTTCCATGGGGGTGATACCACACAGCTTCCTTTTAATAAACATCCTCCTTAGACCTGATACACAGAATTCATGAGAAAATTTGCTCTAAATCCCCGTGGGGGGCGTGGCTCCAGGCCCTCTCTGAGCGAAGCCCTTCTCTGATGGTGGTTTGCCTAGGGTCCTATTGCACAGAGTCCCTGTTTACTGGAAACCGGTCTCTGGACCTACTCATTCGGACGCCACTGCTGGCCAGGCAGATTTTACCAGGTGGAAGTGAGTGGGTTTTCCATAATGTGAGAGCTTGTCACAGCATTCCAGTTCAGGAATCTGATTGTTTAACCAATACCTGAGGTCAGAACCTTTTGCAAGATAAATATTTAATCTTTTGGCTCTCTATCACAAACTATCAACTGCTCCCCAGCAAATTCTCACAGTCTTTCTGAAAGTAGATGCAATATATATTGGTAGAACAGAACAGATATCAAATAGCAAGTGAGCTTTTTAATTCTGACTTTAAATATCTGAAAAGGACCAGGTCATATAACTGGGAACTTCAGTGAAGTTTCCAGATTTTTCTCTTTGGCTGAGTGTTGGAAATAGTGCTGTGCAGGGGAAGTAGTGGGCTAAATCTTAGACTATGTGAGTTCTAGTGACAAACTCTGCTCATATCAGATCACCACAGTTATGTATATAACATTTCCTGTTTCTGAGTAATAACTAAGGAAGGTATAATTGTTTTAAATTAGAATATCTGCTTAATTTTAACCACCCTGAAATAAGTATGTGTGATTTATCTCTCCCTCCTTCTCTCTCTGCCTCTCTTCCCCCATCTCACTCTGTTCTCCTTCCCTAGCTCTCTGCTCTCTTACTCTAGGTGAAAAAGAACTATTTAACATTCTGTATAAAATTTTGTTTTTATGCCTTTCACATGCAGGACAGAAAAAGCAGATACAGGCTATACTTAAAGACTCGGCTGGGTTTGCAACTCATGGATTTTTAAAATTTTTTGAGATGTTCACATACATAAAATTTAACATTTTAAAGTGAGTAAGCCAGTAGCATTTAGTACTTACACAGTGTTGTGCAACCGCCACATCTATCTTGTGGGAAAACATTTTCACCATTGTAAAACAAAACCCTTTGTCCAACAGTGCCTCCCCATTCTGCCTCTTCACAGCTCCTTAATAAGCACTAATCTGCCTTTCATTTCTATAGGAATAGCTATTCCAAATATTTTACATAAATGACATTATGCAAGATGTCACTTTTGTGACTTCCTTCTTTCATTTAGCATAAAGTTTTCAAGATTTCTCCATGTTGTGGTATGTGTCAGTACTTCATTCCTTTTTATGGGTGAATATTTCATTTTATTTATATACCAAAATTTGTTTACCCATTCATCTATTCATGCACATTTGGGGATGTGTTGACTTTTTAGATATTAATAGTGTCACAGTATTTAATTACTGATAAGGAAGGACTCAATTTTGCCCTTTGCTATGTATCTTCATCCCTCATTTCCTCCATTACTGCCTTTTCTTATGTGTAATTGTCATTCTGTAGTGAATCATTTTCATTTTTTTCCTTTTCCTTTTTTTGATATTATATTTGTATTTACCTTGGTTTTTGCTTTTAACACCCTCTATTTATAATAATCTAATTGAATTTATATCAACATAACTTTAACAATATGCAAAAACTTTGTTTGTATAGAGCTCATTCACCCTTTAAATGTTGTTGCCACAAGTTTTATTTTTACATATTGTATAAATAATATAGATTTGTGCCCAATAACATAGATTTATGACTATTTTATGCATATATCTTTTAAATCTGGTAGAAAATAAAAAGTGAAGTATAAGTCAAAAATGGTTATGGACTACCTTAGTTTTTCTTTACCTAGGAATGTCTTAATTTTTCCTAATATCTGAAGAAACATTTTGCTGGATATAAAATACTTAGTTGACAGGTTCTTTTCCCCTTCAGCATTTTAAATATGTAATCCAACTGTTTTCTGGACTTCAGGTTTCTCAGAGAAGTAGGCTGTTAATCTTATTAATGATTCTTCATAGGTGATGAGCTACTTCTCTCTGGCTGCTTCCAAAGGTATCTAAACTTTATGGATATAGAGATTCATATCATTCCTCAGATTTAGAAAGTTTTGGGCCATGTTTTTCTTTAAATATTCTTTCTGTCTTTCTCTCTATTTTATCTCTTCTCATACTCTCATTATACATATGCTGTTGTGCTTGATGGTCCTCCACAGGTGCCTTAGGTTCTGTTTACTTTTATTCATTCTTTTTTTAACCTGTACCTCAGACTGGATACTTCAGTTTTTATTATTTATTTATTTATTTATTTAAATCTTTATTACATTTCTTCCATTACCATTTAGTTCCCTTATACCATCCTCCCCCTGGGCAATCACAACACTGCTGTCCAATTCACGTCCATGAGTCCTTTTTCCTTCTTGCTCAACCTCTCCACTTGCTAACCTTTTCCCCATTGTCTGTCATCTGTTCTCCATGTATGAGTCTGTCTCTGTTTTGCTTATTAGTTCAGTTTGTTCATTAGATTCCACATATGAGTGAAATCACACCATATTTGTCTTTCTCTGACTGGCTTATTTTACTTAGCATAATATTCTTCAGGTCCATCCACACTGTTGCAAAAGGTAAAATTTTATTTTCTTTTTCTTTCTTTTCTTTTCTTTTTTTTTTTTTTACAGCTGAGTAGAATTTCATTGTGTAAACATCCCATAGTTGTTTTATCCACTTATCTATTGATATACACTTGGGCTGCTCCCATATCTTGGCAATTGTAAATAACACTGCAATGAACATAGAGGTGCTCATATTCTTTCAAATTACTGTTTTGGGTTCCTTCAGATATATTCCCAGAAGTGGGATTGCTGGATCAAAAGGCAGATCCACTTTTAATTTCCTGAGATGTCACCATACTGCTTTTCATAGTGGCTACACCAATCTGCATTCCCACCAACAGTACAAAATGGTTCTCCTTTCTCCACATCCTTGCCAGCACTTACTGTTTTGATTTATTGATGATAGCCATTCTGACAGGTGAAAGGTATTACCTCATTGTGGTTTAAATTTACATATCTCTGATAATTAGTGATGTTGAGCCTCTGTCTATGGGCCATCTGTATATCCTCTTTGGAGAAGTGTCTATTCAGGTCCTTTGCCCACTTTTCAATCAGGTTGCTTGTTTTTTTGGTGTTGAGTTTTGTAAATACTTTATACATTTTGGATATGAAACACTTATCAGATGTTTCAGTGAATATGTTCTCCCATTCTGTGGGTTGTCTTTTTATTTTGTTGATGATTTCCTTTGTTGTGCAAAATCTTTTTAACTTGATGAAGTCCCATTTGTTATTTTTTTCTTTTGTTTTCCTTGCCTGGGGAGATATATCTGATAAAAAATTTCTATGAGCAATGTTGGAGATTTTGCTGCTTATGTTTCCTCCAGGATTCTTATAGTTTCAGATCTAACATTTACAATAATCTTTTCATTCTTTTGATGATTACTTATCCTCCTAGTGAGAACCAGGTTACCTGAGTTTACTGAAAGCTAATGAAAATTAATCTAACTTCTTTGAGTTTCAGTTTTCTCATTTCTAATATAGCTATATCAATTTATGAAGATAATATGAAAATTCTAAATGTTTATGCACCTAAATACTTTGTTTAAAAAGTGATACACAACTTAACAAAAATAAAAAGGGAAATAGAAAACTATTTTTACAATTAGAGATTTTAACATTCTCTCAATAATTAATGGGATAAGAATATACAGCAAATATAAGAATATAGAAGATTGCAATAAGTCTATCAACAAAATTTGCTTAATTGACATTTGTAGAACACCACCCAAACAATAGCAAAATACACATTCTTCAAAGTCTATAATGAAATGTTTTCTAAGATAGACCATATGCTAAAATATAAAGCAAGCATAAATACATTTAGAGAGATTGAAATCACTGAGTATACTCTCTGACCACATGAAAATCATTTGGAAATTAATAAAGGAGTGATATCTAGAAAATTTAGTAACCCCTGGAAATTAAATAAGGACTTCTAAATATTCCGTAAGCCAAAAATTACACAAGAAATAAAAGATATTTTGAATAAATAATAATAATACACAATATATTTGTGGGATTCTCCTAAGCTATTTTTAGTACATATAGCAAAAATTGTAACTTTAAATAATTGTGTTAAAAAACACATTTAAAATCAATTACCCAAGTTTTCTCCTTGAAAAACCAGAAAAAGGAAGTGCAAATTAAGTCCAAAATAAGCAGAAGGAAAAAAAAATGAAGCTAAGAGAATAATTGATAAAACAGAAAACAGTTAAAACAACAGAAAATCAAAGTCAAAGTTTGATTCTTTGAAAAGATTAATTAATTTTTAATTCCCTCCAAGATTGATCAAGTGAAAAGAATACCTCAATACCAATACCAATATATTTTTACATCTAGTTTCTACAGACATAAAAATGATGAAAAGTCATAGAAGATGGAACACTAATATGAAAACAAGCTATTAAATTTGACAAATTAGATTAAATGGTTACTTTAAAAAAAAACAACTTAACAAACATAGGAATGAAGAGAAAGTCTAATAGTGTTTTACCTTTTAAAGAAATTATGTAATTGATTTTTCTTCCTACAAGGAAACCAAAAGCTCAAAGAGCCTTACTAATGAATTCTATCAAACATTTAAGAAAAATAATTAGTTTTACATAAACAATTTTAGGTACTAGAGGAGCTAGTAGGCATACTTTCCAATTCATTTTATGAGAAACATATAATCCTGATTAAACCTGGGTCATTGTAAGAAAAAATTATGACCAATGTTCTTAATAAAGAGAGGTATAAAGATCATAACAAAATTTTAGAAAATAAAGTCTAGCAATATATAAAATGATTAATATATCATGGCAAAGTGGAATTTATCCAACAAATATAAGGTTGGTTAAACATTTTTAAAAAATAAATCTATGTAATTCACATTAACAAAATAAAAAAAAAATGATCATTTCAACATATGGGGAAACATAGAATTGGACAAATTTTAACATTCATCCATGATAAAAACCCTCATCAGACTAGGAAGGAAACCTCAATTTGACCAACAGCACGCAGAAAAAACCCTACAAAGAAAATCATATTTAATGGGGAAGTACTGAACAATTTTCCCCATATTGGTAACACAGTAAGAATGTCTGCTATCACCACTTCTCCTCAACATTAGGTTTGAGGTCCTACTCAGTGCAATAACATAAGACAAGAAATAAGACAAATCCTGGAAAATGAATAATCCTTATTTTCAGGTAATATAAGAATATATATACTAAAGGAATCTATAAAATATGTAAGAGCAATTGCATTTAACAAGTTTGTAGTGTATCTGTTCAGTATACAAAAATTAGCTGTATCTCTATAAGCCAAATAAAAATTTAAAAGTACCATTTACAATAGCATCAAAAACATAAGAAGTAATAAATTTAATAAAAAGGATGTAAGATCTCTAAAAACTATAAAATAGTGTTGAAAATATGGAGATATCTGCTGTACTCTTGATTTTGAAGACTTATTATTACAAAAATATCAATTATTCCCAACTTGATTTAGAGATCCCACAGCTTCCCAGTCAATATCCTAGTAGTTTGGGGGATTTTTTGGTAGAAATTGATAAACTGATAAACACATGTGGAAATTCAATATGGAAAAGAATGGGGTTGGAAGACTTATTCCACCTTATCATAAAAATTACTCTGGTATTCAGGATGTAGTGGTAACAGCATAAGCAATGACAAATCAATCAATGGAACATAATAAAGTTTACTAACAGAAGCACTTAAAGAGTCAATTGATTTTTGACAAAGTAGCCAAAGCTATTAAATGAGGAAAGGAAATCTTTTCAGCAAATGATGTTGGAATAGTTAGATATCCATATGGAAAAATGAACTGGTAAGGATAAAATATAATTTAATAAATTAGAATATAGAAAAGTGATAAATTCAATATGTAAATAGCTTTTAAAAAATGTAAAATATGTAGAAAAAACTCAAAATATATATAAGGTAATCCTTTGTTGATACTCTGAAAATTAATATGACTACCTGATTTAAACTGATGATTTTCTAACAAAATATAAATGAACCCAATGGACTCGGAAGACATTGGAAATCTAATAGACCAATTGCCAGAAGAGAGAAACTGAGGAATTTTTTTTCTATTACTTAAAAAAAACACTAACCAGACAAAATGTATTCTATTAAATCATTAAGGACCAAATAAAATTAATCGAATGTTTGAGAACATATGGATAAGAGAAAGTATTATAATCTATTTTAAAATCCAGCATTATGTTAGCTCTAAAACCTGAAAAATATAGCATGAAAAGATAATGGTAAAGGGCAATGTCATTTATATGAATTTAAAAAAAGAATATGAATAATTTTATTAACATATTCTCTATTAATAATATATAATAAAATGCTATATATTCAGAATGTATTTTTGAATAATACTCTATTAATAAAGGATACTAATAAAGAACATATTTTTTCTTTATTTTTAATTTTTATATTGTTGTTCAATTACAATTATCCCCATTCCCCCCCATTACTCTCCCCTACCCTACCCAACCCCCACCTCCCACATTCATCCTCTTTCTCACCTCCATTGTCTTTGTCCATGGGTCCTTTACACATGTTCCTTGACTTGACCCTTCTTCTTTTCCCCCCATTATCTGCCTCCCCCCTTTCTTCTGGTTGCTGTCAGTTTTTTCTTTATTTCCATGTCTCTGGTTCTATTTTGCTCATTTGTTTGTTTTGTCGATTAGGTTCCACTTATAGATGAGACCATATGGTATTTGTCTTTCACCTCCTGGCTTATTTCACTTATTATACTCCAGTTCCATCCATGCTGTCCCAAAGTGTAAGAGCTCCTTCTTTCTTTCTGCTGCATAGTATTCCATTGTGTAAATGTACCAATTTTTTGATCCACTCATTTACTGATGGGTACTTAGACTGTTTTCAGCACTTGGCAATTGTAAATAACACTGCTATGAGCAATGGGTGCATAGATTCTTTTGAACTGGTATTTCAAGATTCTTAGAGTATAATCCCAGTAGTGAATTTTAACTTAAGAAATCTGAAATTAAATAGTAGAAATTGGATTCCAGCAATATTTATAGAGAAAAAGGCTGTCAAACTGATGTTCTTTCTAGGAATAATATGTTTCAATATCAGAAAGTCAATTGAAGAGGTCAATAGTTGGACATCCATTAATATTGTTAAAGGTAAAAAAGAAAATGATTACTGAGATAGGTGCCAACAATGTAATGTGTTTGATAAAACTTGACATTCACTCTTGTTAAATTAGAAATAGATGCTTACTTTTTTAAATGCAAAATTGGAGTTGTTTCTCATTGTTACCTTTGAGCATGACACTGATTAGGTTCTCAAATATTAATATTTATTTATTTGTTTATTTATGTATTTATTTATTTTATAGAGGGAAGAGGGGTGGTGATGGTAAAAGAAGCCAAATACTTGTTGATGGAAAATTATTTGATTTTGGGTGGTGGATATGAAATGCAATATACAGATCATGTACCATAGAAATGTACACTTGAAACATATATGACCCATTAATTAAACTCACACCAATAAATTTAATTAAAAACACCAAAATTAATATCTGAGAACCCAATCAGTGTCATGTTCAAAGACAGCAATTAGAAGCAGATCCATCAAAGTCAGAAATGAAACAAACACCTCAGTTTCCCCAGTAGTCAACATCATTCTGGCTAGTTTATGGAACTGAAAAAATTAATAGGAGGAATAAAATTTAAAAAGAAGAGGCAAAATTATCTTAATTTATAAATGACAAATCATTTTTATTTATTTTTAATTTTGGGGGATATTTCTTTTTTTTATTGTTGTTCAAGTAGAGTTGTCTCCATTTTCACCCTACCACAGCCCCCTGCCCCACCCATCCCTGCCTTCCACCTTTAAACCAGCTGCCTCTGGCTTTATCCATATGTCCTTTATACACGTTTCTTGATGGACCTTCCCCTATTTCCCCCATTATTCCTCTCTGCTCTGGTTACTGTCATTTGTTCTTTATTTCAAAGTTCATGGTTATATTTTGGTTGCTTGTTTGTTTTGTTGATTAGATTCCACTTGTAGTTGAGATCTTTTTGGTTTTCATTCTATTTTTTTAACTTTTTTAAGTTGTTTTATTGTTCAAATACAGTTGTCTACATTTATACCCCACCACCACACACACCCACCATCCCCAACTCCTTCCCTTGATTCCATGCCCCCTTGGTTTTGTCTTTGAGTCCTTTATCATTGTTCCTGAAAATCCTTCCCCTCTTTCCCCCCATTTTCCCTTCCCACCTGCCCTGTGGTTACTGTCAGATTATTCTTAATTTCAATGACTCTGTTTATATTTTGCTTGCTTGTTCATTTTGTTGATTAGGTTCCAGTTAAAGGTGATCATATGCTATTCATCTTTCACCACCTGGTTTATTTCACTTAGCATAATACTCTCCAGTTCCATCCATGCTGTCGCAAAGGGTAGGAGCTCCTTCTTTCTCTCTGCTGCGTAGTATTCTATTGTGTAAATGTACCATAGTTTTTTGATCCATTCATTTACTGATGGGCACTTAGGTTGCTTCCAGCATGTGGCTATTGTAAATTGTGCTGCTATGAACATTGGGGAGCATAGGTTCTTTTGGATTGGTGTTTCAGGGTTCTTAGGATGTAATCTTAGCAGTGGAATTGCTGGGTCAGAAGGCAGATCCATTTTTAGTTTTCTGAGAAAATTCCATAATGTTTTCCACAATGGCTGTACCAGCCTGCCTTCCCAACAACAGTGCGCTAGGGTTCCTTTTTCTCCACATCCTCTCCAACACTTGTTTTTTGTTGATTTGTTTATGATGACCATTCTCACAGGTGTGAAGTGGTATCTCAGTGTGGTTTTAATTTGCATTTCTCTGCTAGCTAGCAATACTGAGCATCTTTTTATGTGTCTCTGGACCCTCCGTATGTACTCCTTGGAGAAGTGTTAGTTCAGGTATTTTG
>PVKU01007094.1:0-92969 GCA_004027475.1 Anoura caudifer
TTTTTCTCCTTGGTGTTCTGATTGGGTGTTTTGTGCTTTCTTATATTCCAAATTGCTGATTTGATTCTTGGCTTCATCCACTCTACTGTTGATTCCCTGTAAATTGTTCTTCATTTCAGTTAGTATAGCCTTCATTTCTGACTGGTTCTTTTTTATGGTTTCAATGTCCTTTTTTATGCTGTTGAAGTTAACTCTGAGTTCATCTGCTCTTCCCTTAAGTTCATTGAGCTTCCTTATAACCAGTGTTTTGAAGTCTGCATCCGGTAAATTATCTCCATTTTGTTTAGTTATTTTTCTGAAATTTTGTTCTATTCTTTCATTTGGGCCATGTTTCTTTGTCTCCTCATTCTGGCAGCTTCCCTGTGTTTGTTTCTATATATTAGTTAGAGCTGCTACAACTCCCTGGCTTTGTGGAGTGGCCTAACGTAGTAGGTGTCCTGTAGGGTCCAGTGGCACAGCCTCCCCTATAACCTAAGCTGGATACTCAGGGTGTGCCCACTGTGTGGGCTGTGTGCACCCTCCTCATGTAGTTGAACCTTAACTGTTATCGGCAGGTCAATGAAAGGGATTTATCTCCTGTCCAATCAACTATACAGACTGACTATGATCACTGACCACCAGCTTCTGACCACCATGGAGGATCAGCTGTTCAGGGACCTATTCTACCAAGCAGGTCTTAACTTTTCAGGGCCCTAGTGCCCACTAAGGCTGCCCCTTGAGTGTATCACTTGTGGAAGTGATGGGGTGGAGCTCCAATGTGTTCTGTAGCTGTCCATTGGGTGTGCTTGTTTTGGTGCCTTCTAGGAGGTGCATGCCAAGGTCAGCCACTGACTGTATTCTGTCCTGGGCCACCCAGCATAGGCTACTACTCGTGCTGGGCTTGGAGGTGCCCAGAAGAGGCCTAGCTGTGAACCAAGGCCAGCTGTCGTTAGTGATGTGCCTAGAGCCAGGGGCCACTAAGTGAGAGGTATGGTGCACGCTAAGGCCAAATGTTGCTTGTTTGAGAGAGTTCAGGAAAGTCTGCAGCATGAACCAAGATGAGCCAAGAGAAGCCATTTGTGTGGAAAAGCCACTAGAAAGAGTTTTTGTGGACCTGAAAGTTGCATGGGACAAACAGTGTGAGCCAGGCTGATGGAGTCTCAGATATGGTGCATGTACACTGTCTCTCTGCGGGGTGGATTCATCGAAGAAATAGAGGCCACTGCCAGCTTTCTGTGTGGCAGAAAGCTGCCCCCAGCTCTCACCTTGGTGCCAGAGACTTCAGGTCCTCACTCTATGCCACTGGTGCCTTTCAAGCTGCTGCGCTGGTGCTGGGGCTCAGAGGGAGCGAATCCAGGTAAGTCCTTGTGCAGGCCCTTTAAGAGGGACAGCCTGGGACTTCAGAAGTTTCTGTCTTCCACAGCCTCAGTCCCTATTACAACCAGAAGTTATGGGGACGTATCTTCCTGTCTCTGGAACCTTGGGCTCAGGGTTCTAGTGTGGGACTGGGACCCCTTGTGCCCAAGATATCCCTCCTGATTTTTATCTGCCACTTGTGGGGGTGGGACCAGACCTTTCCTCATCTCTGCCCCTCCTAGCAGTCTTGATGTGCTTTCATCTTTAATTCTGTAGTTGTAGAAGTTCTATTTACTGAATTTCTGGTGGTTCCGAATAATGGTGGTTCTGTAGTTTAGCTGTAATTTGATGTGGCAATGCGAGGAGGTGAGCCGTGTTTACCTGTGCTGCCATCTTGCCACAGTGGTCTTATACCTCTGACTCCAATCTAACCCCACAGGGTTCATTCTGTTCTTCAACTTATTTGTCATTTTTTTTTTGACAGTAAGAAATCTGGTTTGCATGGTCTATAAAATATCTTCTTATTTTTTCAGTCCTACTACATACATAATTTCAGTCTTTCTAACCCATACTCCTGTGAAAACAGATTTACTAACGAGAGTATAGTATTGTTGTATGTAGTTCTTTTTGGCTTTAACCTTATGTTATGCAGTTGAAGTACTGGGAAACACTGTTTTATGAAGTTACCTAGATTAGTTATTTTCTTCCCCCACTTCTTTCAGTGTGGTTATCCTATGCTATTCATTTATAGTACAGTTAGTTTTGTTCCACCGGGTTTGTATTCCATTTGGGTTCCCCCACATACTGGTGTGTGTGTGGCGGGGGGGGGGGGTTGGTTTGTTTTTTAATTTATAAAAATTCATTTTGTTGCATATAGTTCTATGAGCTTTGACAAATGCATATAATTTTGTATCCATCACACTGTCAGGATGTCACAGACCAATTCTATCACCCCAAATACTGTGTTGCAGTTTTAAAAAACTGTTAAAATAATATATTCCATTTACTCTTTTAAAAAATGTTTAAAGTATTGGGTTGGCCAAAAAGTCTGTTAGTTTTTTCTGTAAAATAAAAGACACATTTTTCATTTCCACCAATAACTTTATTGATTTGGATATTTTGAGTACGTCAGCTATCTCCCACTATTGGCTTCTAGGGGGAAGAGGCCAGGGGTGCTGCTAAACATCTTCCAATGCATAAGACAGCCCCACAGCAAAGAGTTATTGGGCCAAAATGTCAGTAGTATCAAGGAATGTTGTAAACCACTTTTGACACATTTGATCAGTCACAGCACCTTCTCCATGTACTGCACCAATCTTTTCTTGCATTACAGTTGCATTTTTACCTTTCAGGAAATAATAAAGCATAATGTAGCAAAAATGTTGTATATTTTCTTCCATCTTCAATATTAAAATGGCTGCACAAAAATTCACCAATTCCTATAAGTTTTTTTTTAATGCACACTGATATGATAGCTATCATAATACATCTAACAAAATTGAATGAAATTAAAGACAGCTAAGCACTACTAGAGCCATTGTACAGAAAAAAGCTAAACAAACTTTTTGGCTAACCTAATAACACAACTCTAAGAAGTTTGGGAAATTAGGCATTTTTGTGTTTTTTCTTGTCTTTTTCATAGGTATATTTTACTTAGTTTGATGTTAATGTAAGTGTGTTTTTTATTTTTGTGTTAATTATATCAAAACTATGTTCCAATTTTCTAACTGAAAAAATCAAGAAATGCTGAAAGACACTCTCATTTATTCAATCACACTTTTAAACCACATTTTATATATTGAATTAAGACCTTCCCTTAACAGCGTACACGCATTTCAGCTATTTTACGATCAGAGCCATTGCTGGACAACTTTGTGTTTCAATAACAACATGTTTATGAAATTTTTTAATGCTAAGTTCTCTCCTTAGTTTTCCATAGGCATTTTATTAATAATTTTACAAAAACGGAAATGGTGTAGAGTAGAAAAGACACCAGCCAGAAGGAGACCAAGAGCTGGAAAACAAGTTGGGAGGTTCTTGGGGCAGACTGTCTTCCCCCAGAGATGGCTTTTCTGAGGCAGCTGCTGTTCCGTGGGCACGGGAAGCTGAGGGGCGGAGCCATGCATGATTCCGACCTGGAAATATTACTTTGGAGCTCAGAAAACAATACTATCATCATAGCATAGGGCAACAGTGAAAACAAGCCAAGTAATCAATAATTGGCTTGTTTGTTAAGTACTATGAACTTATTAGTGGAAGAGAAGGCAGAATCATTGGAGTTATATCTTCAAATAGTACATAAACTTTAGAGGCAGTTGGGATGTAAAGGAGCTTCTAGACTTAGGGAACATCACTGCAAAGCCCAAAATAGAGATTGGGTGATGATAGAATGGTAAATCTACTTAGGAACATTGTATTTTCTTGTTAAAATACTAGGGGACTGTTGGAAACTTTTGTTCAGAGAAGCACGCTGCAGTTTTAGATACATAGTAACTATAATCTGTGAGGGAAAATCGGAGAGGGCAGGGAGCCTGAAGGCAGGCCAGTTAAGACACTGTCTAAGGTGTGTGCAGATTGTGCTGTCTGGCTGGAGTGAGAGGGTTAGAAATGGTGAAGGGGCCTGTGAAGAAACATTTTAGTTTCATCAGCACATATTGAGCACCAGGTACGCTTAAAAATACTTTGGTAGGAGCAGTGGATAAGTATAAAGATATATTCCTATAATACATACTCTGCATAGTAGAAGAAAACACAAGAGGCAATGTGATAAACTGGGAAACATTAATGTTAGAGAAATAGTCGATACTTTATAAGAGTCTAGTACATATTAAATATAACAAGAAAAGGATATACTTGTAGTAAAAAAGACATTTTCATGAGCTCACAATTCTGGAAAGAAATGCAAATGGCTAGTAAATCAATTTCATTAGTAATTTAAGAATTGAAAAATAAACAGTAATGAGGCACTATTTGGTCACCAAAGGTCCGAGAGGAGTGATCATACCAAGTACTGGTTGAACTGTGGATAAATGGACATTTTGATGTGTTGCAAGTAGAAATGTAAATAGGCACAACCTTCTCTTGGGACATTTGGTATCAAAGTCCTAAGAAATGTGTAAACCTATAATTTTATTTCCAGGTATTTAATTTAAAGAAATAATTATAGATAATAGTTTGGTTTATGTGCAAGGAGGATAATTACACTGTGACATTGTTTATAATGGTGGAAAATTAGAAACAACCTAAATAGCCAACAATAGATGATTAATTATATTATAGGACATCTATGCCAAGTAATACTATGAGTTATTAAAAGATACATTGTAGAAAAGTAACTTAAGTGGAAATATTTTTGTTATACTTAGGTTATTCAAAATATATCCTTTCTTTTATTTGTTCATTCATTCATTTATTTACCCTGTAATGGTATATTTATTATATTGGTTGCTTTTTGCCATTCTACTCCTTTGGGTTTATTGTCTTTATTGTTAAAGTATGCATTTTAGTAGTTCTTTTAATAATGGGCTTTGTGAAGACTGTATAAGAACAACAATTAAAATAAAATTTAATTAAAAAAAAATAATGGGCTTTGTAATAAACTCAGTCTTTGTATGTCTGAAAATTATTATTTGCCTTCACTTCTAAATAATAATTTCCCAGGGTATATACCAACTCCCTCAGCACTTTGAAGATATTCCTGTCTTGATATCTTGCTTTGATAAAAAGTTTGCTGCTTTTTATTGGTTTAGTTTATCTATCTTTTATCTTTGGTTTGCTTTTTACGATTTTCTCTTTGTCCATGATGTTCTACAATTTCCCTTCCATATGTTCAGGTAAATTTTTTTGAATGCCGCTGGGACTTATGTGCATTTTCAATTTGAGGTCCTACATCTTAGTTCTGAGCACATTCTCTTTGAATGATGTCTTTTCAGCACTATATTCCTTCCTTACGGGGCTTCTATTTGTTATTGAGCTTCTCATTGTATCCTTTATGCACCTTATTGTCTTTTTATAGTTTGCACCTCTTTATTCCTCTGTGTTCTGACTGATATATCCCAAACAATAATTCTCTCTTCAGCTATGGGGTTTACTGTTTAACCAATCTCTTAAGGTTTTTGAGTAGAATTTTTAAAGTAGACTTTTTACTTGGTTTATTTTAGATTGGCCTGTTTCTGTCTCATAAAGTTATTTTAAAAAAAGATTCTATTCCTTCCTTTATGTCTTAGAATATTTTAAAATGTACTCATTTTAATTTTCTTTTTAGATTACTTTATTATTTCTAGTCACTTAACTCTGAATTTTTCTGTTTTGTTGGGTCTGAGGACTAACTCTTTTGGCAGTTAACTTCTCCATGTGTCTCCAATTCCCACTCAATACCGGAGGACTCATTTTTGGTGTCTGGAGCCTTTTCCTTTTTTGCTCTTGAGCTTAGATCAAACATGAAATTCAAGTTGCTAGCAAATAAGATTGTATGTATAACCAACACTTCAAAATTTTCAACTGTGAAAAGAAAGAGAAAGAACATTGTTTAGAGCAGTAGTTCCTAATGTTTCTGGAGTGATAGATCTCTTTGAAAATCTTGTGAAAGCAATGGAGTTGTCCTCTAAAATAAATCAACGTGCATCCACAATTTTTCATAAAGATTCAGTGACCCCGCAAAGTCTTGTTGTGAACCCTTATCTCTATGGACCCTGGCCTAAGACATCATCCCAAGGGGATTAACATGGCAAATTTGTTTATTTTTTTAAATATGGAACATGAGGTGGCATGGAACCATGGTGGAGCCCTTTATTTATATGACATCTAATAAACTCAAATTTGTGAAATAGACATAGATACATTTTTTCCAATTGGAGTAGGTGTGGAGTCCTGCAGCCTGCTCACCTGCCAATCCCTATTCTCACCTACCTTGGCCTAAAAAGCATACCCTTGGACCTTCTGGAACACTGGCAGAAAACTTGTGAATTAGAAAGAGCATTTGATTGGGCTCTAAGGAATCCTGGGTTCTTATTTCAGCTGTGCCACTGATCATTTGCATTGGTTGTAGACAATGCTAATTACTTTGTAAAAAAGGGAAGAGGCAATTTACGGGACATCAATGAGAAGAGTTGCATGCTGTGTTATATTTAAAGTGTATAATTACATAGATACATTATGATGACATTAGAAATGAAGTTTGATACAAGCAGAAATGTTAAGAATTATTTTTTTTCCAATTTTACCATTTGACACCTTTTTCAAAAAGGTTATTCAATGTCCATGGTACATTGGAAATGAAAACTTGGGCAGTATACTCCTAGTTTTTAAAAAGGTGTATACATGTGTGTATTTGAAAGACCTGGAAAGACACATCAAAATGGAAAGAGTAGGGATGGGTAGTTAACTAGGGGTGGGCAGATGACTTGTTGATTTTGTTTTATTCTTTTTCATGTTTTCTAAACATTCTAAAGTAGATATACATTATATTTGGACAGAGAAAAGGTTTTAAAATAAAAGGTTTCTTTAAAAATCAGTCACTGAAGTTCAGCATTAAGTTGAATATGTATTTAGAATGAGTTATAAAATTATACCTAATAGTTGGCTTGTAAAAATAATAGGAACTTATTTAAAAACATTCTTAAATAAACAATTCTCTTTTAGGTTTTTCTGTATGAGTAGAGAAGACAGCTGTTGCAGGTAGAAGTGACACAACATTTATTAGGATGTCTGAGGATGAAGAAAAAGTGAGATTACGCCGCCTTGAGCCAGCTATCCAGAAATTTATTAAAATAGTAATCCCAACAGATCTGGAGAGGTTAAGAAAGCACCAGCTAAATATTGAGAAGGTAAGTTTTTTCCATTTTATACCATAAAACACAGTTTCATATTCTGATTTATATTTGTTTTATACTTTAGCTAAATTCAGAATATTAAACAAGGGACTTTGCTAAAACATCTACCTTCTATTGATTTGGCAACATGATTTATTCTCTCATCTGGTCTTATTTTTGTTCTGCAAATATACCTCTTATTTCTTTTTTAGGAAGGGATATAAGGATATGATCTGTATCTTTTTAGTTGTACATACTGACGTATTAAGCATTAATTAAAATACAATCAGTTTGATAGTGCAGTAGAATGCAAAGGCAGCAAACCTGGGCGAAGGGGCCTGCCTTGCCTTTGTTTACCCTGTGGCAAGGATTCTGGGCCTCCAGTGTGTTTCCTTCAGTAACCCCTAACCTCTTCAGGGGCATGGAGATTAAAGAGGCAACTCATTATGTGATAGGAAGGAATTTCCCAACTTCACGGCTTCCCTTTGAGAAAAGCCCAGAACTCAGAAATGCCACCTAGAGGTCAGTTTGGGAGACAGGTAGAGGGAAGAACTGGTCTCGGGGACTATGGTGGAAGTTGCACGGAACCTGGACTGGCCAGGTTCTGGTGGAATGATTGTGACATTTATGGGAACTTCAAATTTACTGAGTGCCGAGCATTGATTTTGATAGGTGATGTTGTCTTATTTGCTGTGGGGCAGGTCAGTGGCATCTGCTCCTTCAGCAGAACCTCCCTCAGCATACATTTCAGGCTGTGTGGCCCCCCACTGATTTGAGGGGCAGGGTGGAAGTGGTTGTCATGCCTCTCTGTAGAAACAGTATTTATCACCTGTACTGACTATACTGTATACAAGTAAGAAAAGTGTCAACTTTTTCTCCCATAGATACCATCTGTCCTCCGAGTATCTGAGTATTTTTTAAAAGTATAGAAATAAGTGCCAAGAATATGAAAATTTCCGTACAAATATGAAGGGGTCTACAATTCAAGTTTAAAATTTTGTCATCCCTCGAGTTCTTTCTTCACCCGTAGGCAATAAGTACTATAACTTTCAAGGATGGGGAAGTTGTTTGGCAAACTGGTTATTCTAGTCGTGAGCAGAAACAAATGGAAGAGTTCTATGCCTTAATTAATGAGGAAGTCTCATTCTTTGAGCACTATAACAATATAGACATAGTTGTTTACTTTTGATCACATCAGGTGGGAGGTTTAATAAGGTGCTCTTCAAAGTCCTGAGCTCATTTTGAAGTGCTTGGTTACAAAGATGACAAGAATTTGGCAGAATTGATACTGAAAGGCAGAAATACATGGACTGTGGTCTACTGAGACCATTTTTCCCTTTTATTGTCCTAGTTTGCATTGGAGGTTTGGCATATTTTAGATTTCCTTTTTCTTATGTTATTCTGCATGAAAGTGCCCACTGTCAGTGCCTTCAGAGCTTACCCACATGTGCCATTCGGTCATCAGTGGGCAGAACCCTGAGAGAAGGTGAGTGGGGATCGGAATGGCCTATTACTGTGTTGCTTAGTTATAACAGACTTCATAAGAAAATTATTCTAGGGCTATATTGATCTTTCTTTACCAGAACAGTTTTTTGTTAGCTTTTAGTGAAATTTTTACTTTGGAAATGTTAAACAATATGAGACTAATTATAAATTACAATATAGGTGATGTTGTGTGGAGCTGAGCAGTTGAACTCATACTGATCTGTGTTTTATTCCATATACCTATCATTTTGTCTCTAGGATTTCTAGTTTAGTCACGAAAGTGATTTTGTATCTACATGAGACTGAGCAGCATATTTTAATAGATAGTTTATGGCATTGTAGAACTACTTAGAAGCAGCAGTGTTCGCCATAGACAAAAGAGTTAAGAACTAATTTTGGACTTCAGGTGTCTAATGGAGCCTCACTTTCAAAAAGGCATATTCTTCCTGGGGGGAGAGTGTAGACAGATAAACTATTTATTATGTGAGCCATCAGTCATCCAACATGAATTTAAAAGCAGAAAGTCAGACTGAAGGGAAATTGAAGGCAAGCCGTAGTGGAGCGATCCTGCAGCATCTGAAAACAATGCGGGCAGTGTGCTGCAGACACCTGGGGCTCCGCCGCACGGGCCCTCAGCCCGCTTTCCAGTACACGTGACGGGCTGGATTGGAATGTGACCCTGAAGTCTGCTTTTAGCCTTCAGCTTTCTTGGCTAATGTAAGGTAGACTTAAGCATAGTTGAGAGGAATAATAGGATAGTAAGCTTGGAACACAATTTCCTTTGTTTCATACTGAAGGGGTTTGAGGAAAAACTTACTGTGTAGCATGTACTGTGTTAGTGTATGGTTGGAGTGCAAGTGGCAGGAGAGCCCAAAAGTGTGTATGAAATAAGAATTTTTGGTTTTTCTTTTAATCCTCACCTGAGGACATTTTTTCATTGCTTTTAGAGAGAGAGGAAGGGGGAGAGAGAAACATGAATGCAAGAGAGAAGCATAGATTGGTTGCCTCCCACATGCACCCAGACGGGATCGAACCCACAACCTTTTGGTTACAGGATGATGCTCCAAGCAACCAAGCCACACCAGCCAGGGTGGTTTTGGTTTTGTTTTTATTTTTGCTTTTATTTTTAATCTCATAGTTATGGAGACAGTCTAGGGCACAGGTGGCAAACACAAGGACCGCGGGCCAAATCCGGCCCTCCACCTTGTTTTATCCTGCCCAGCACCTTATTTCCACCCAGCAGCAGTGCCAAGCTCCTTGCCCCTAGTTAAGGAGTAGTTACATTCATACAGTCCTACAATTACATTTGGCCCTTTGAAGGCAAGCGCGAGGCTGATGTGGACCCCGGTGAAAGTGAGTTTGACACCCCTGGTCTAGTGCTATAGTGGCAGCTCAGAAGTCATTCAAGACCCAGGCTCTTTTGAACTTGCTGTTCGATCATCAGCTTGTTTCTATTTTGCATGTAAAATGGCAGCTCCAGCTCTCACATCCACATTTCAGCTAAAATGAAATAATCAGAATCATAGTTTTCCTATGTTCTTTTTTTCTCTCAACATTCTCTCTCTCTCTCTCTCCCACTCACTCACTCACTCAGGGACTCCTCCTGTTCTTATGTCACGGACGCAGTATCATATTATTTCTCTGTGGTGGCATTATTATATTTTTGTTTTCTTCTGCTTCCTTGTCTGTTTTCCCTGTTTCCCTTTTTATTTTCTTTTAATTAATTTTACTTTTTTCCTCTCTCCCTCCCTACTCTCTCCCTTTCTTCCATTTTTTAATGGTAACCTACAGGAGTCTACTCTTCTTTGGCCAGCTATTGATATCTAAGAGTGTTGATGGAAGGGTGTGTGTGTAGCAAGGTACCGGTAGGAGCCTTGTGGCCTGAAGGGGTGTGCAGGTGAGGATCCATTTTAGTGGGGAACCACTAGATACTATTCCGGTGTGTGGTCTTCTGTGGTGGTAGAGGCAGTGCAGTTGCTTGGGCCTATGGAGAGGGCTTCTGGTAAACTACCTGTTCCTCAGGTAAACATTCAACCAGTCCTTCGGCTGTTAGGTCCACTGAATACACCTGCCTAGTTACCTGGGGGGTGTTACTTCTGGTTACTGAGTCTTTCTGGAGTAGTGCTGGACTTGTTGGCTGGCTCCTTGCCTCTCTCCGCCACAGTCCACCACTTCTGCAGCCTTAGTTTCAGCTTTCCCTGGTCAGTAAGTCAGTTGCAACACATTCATACTCTTTTCAGCTCCCAAAATTTTGTTAGAACTTCTTGGTAACTGGTATCTTCCATTGTATTCTCACTATTCTTGTGAATTTATACCTTTGAAAGTTCTTTACTGTCATTTTAGTTGGGTTTTGGAAAAAGCAGAGATGAATGCGTTCAATCTTCCAGGTTTAATAAGGGAAATTATTTATTACAGGAAATTCATATACGTTAGCTTTTCATAAGTTTTGGTGTTCGTCATTTTCTTGCATTGTCAGTACTAAAAATGACATAAAAATTAGGTTTCTAATCCTCAAGAATCCAGTCAAGGAAATAAAATAGGTAATATTGAGAGAATGATAAGAGGCAACATATAATTAGATGTGAAATGAGTGACAGGTGTGAACTCTATGGTACGAAATCAGACATAATTAGCCTTATGGATTGGTTTGTTTTTATTGATTTGTTTTTGAACTTGTGATGACAGCAAAAACCTTTTCCCTTTCTCTTTTTAGTCCTAGAATGTTCATATCAATATTTTCATCACATTTCCTCACCTCTTCCCTTTTCTCTGATTCAGTTTGCCTTCCTCTGTGTC
This sequence comes from Anoura caudifer, assembly GCA_004027475.1. NCBI lineage: Eukaryota > Metazoa > Chordata > Mammalia > Chiroptera > Phyllostomidae > Anoura > Anoura caudifer. Next base: position 11,427 of record PVKU01007094.1, read on the forward strand.
CAGGGTAGGAAAGTCTCAGCACAAGTGGTGGATGATAAAGGGCCTAACGGGGCACTTTTACTCTGGTCAGTGTTAGGTGAGCCGTGAGCAATAGAGCTGTCCTATATATAGCTCTGGCCAAGGAGGGGAATGGCCTGTGTGGGATATTCTGGAAATTTCTGAAAAAGACTTTTCTGGTGTTAAAAGATGTTCACGGGAGGAAACAGTCCCTGCTGTTCCTGGTCTTTCTCTCCCTTTTGTGTGCGGATCCACAGCCAGCAGAAGACAAGTTCAAGGGCCAAACCCTCTGTTGAAGATGGTAAATCTCCTGAACTGAACTACCTTGGGACTATCATCCTGCTTCTAGGCTCCTTCTTATGTGAGATAGTAAATGTCCTTATTATTAAAGCCATTTTTGAATTTTGAGTTTTCTGTTATTTGCAATCAAAAGCACCCTAATTGCTTCAAGTTCTAGCACTGTTTGAAACCATCCCAGTAGCGCCGCTGTGCACATAGACCATACAAGATGACATTATCCAGAAACGGTGCACTTTAGAAATGCTTGTCCGTGGTTCCAACTTAATGACGTTTTTTAAGGAATTACTTATGATTTCTTTTCACACATTTTAAATTTATTTCCCTCTCCAAAGATTTGTAATACTAGCCTTTAATAATGTAACCTATGTTAGGTAGAACATTGTGTAGCAAGCAGTAGGAAGTTTGAACTATATTATCTTTATTTCTCTTCGAATTTCATTGTTGTAAAAGATAAGGTCAGCTGGTTCAACCTCCACCCGAGACACTAATCTCTTCTATAGTTGACAAGTGACCAGATAATAATAATGAAGATTGACTGCTGTGTCAGGGGTTTTTACATATATATCATATCATTGAATTCTCACAGCAGCCCTGTAGGTTAGCCTTATTTTTGTCTTCCTTTTTTAGGTTGGGGAGCAGACTTAGAGGAGTTAAGTTACTTTGTTGAGATCACTGTGTTGGTACATGTGTTTAACTTATAATGTTGGGCTTGAAACACAGTGTGCTCCTAATAAACATTGTGTGGAGTGAATGAATATGTGTGTGCATGGATACAGCCTAAGATCACATCAGTAGTTTTAGAAGCCACTTTATATTTCTGGCTTTTTTATTGGTTTTGTAATCAAGTAAGTAAAATGCATAGGACTTTTTTTATACAAACTTCAGCTGTTGAGGCAGAGCGTACCTATTTCTTATATGGAGTTGGCCAAAAAAATCTGTTTAGGTTTTTTTTTTTTTTTGTAACATGTAAGATCATTTCACCAGTAACTTTATTGATTTGGATATTTTGAGTATGTCAGCTCTCTCCCATGTGGTATAACATTGATTGATTGATCTCAATTAATGCATTGATTTGATCACTATCAACTTCAACTGGTCTACCCAACTGTGGAACATCCTCCAGCAAGAAATCTCCAGCATGAAACTGCAAACCACTTTTGACGCATTCGATCAGTCACAGCACCTTCTTTGTACACTGCACAACATTTTCTTGCTTTTCAGTTGTGTTTTTACCTTTCTTGACATAATAAAGCAAAATACACTGAAAATGTTGCTTATTTTCTTCCATCTTCAATATTAAAATGCCTTTTTTAATGCCCATGATATGGCAGCTGTCACAGTACAATCTAACAAAATTGTTTCAAATGAGGTTAAAGACCACTAAGCACTACTAGAGCCATTTTTCGGAAAAAAACCAAATGAATTTTTTGGCCAACTCAATACTTGTGCAGTTGCTCTTTTTAATTTAAATGTTAGTCTTTACATTTATTGTTACATTTCTTCTTATATGGAATTATGATCTTTCATCAATGTAATTATTCCTTCTAGTTTGTTATCTGAAAATTTGGCATTTATACATTCTTTATTTTCAAGGCATTGATGATAGATGTTAGACAGGAAAGGGACAGAGAGTACTCTAAAATTCTGTTACCATTTCTGTAAATTCTCACAAGCCATCTCTCCGATAATCTGGTGTAGACTTTTCTCTTAAGATTTACAGTCTGCAGTGTTTCATAGATACTTCCTTTTGTGAAAATTGGGTCACTATTTGCTGGTTTGTAAAAGCCCTTTCAGTTCTCCCCAGTTCCTCAGAGATAAGCAAGTGTCTCTGTGATTACATTTGCAAGGACTTTCGGTTCAGTCTGATGTCATTTCTCTGGGCCTGCTGACTTGGACTTGGGTTTGTTCTTACTCTTCCTTGGTTTTCATTTTCCTCTTGATATGTTTATTGTAGACTGTTCTCTTTCAAAGTCATTATTCTCAATGAAGAAGATGGGAAAAATACAGAGCTGAATAGTTTTGCTTTCTGTCCTACAGCAATTAGCAGTTCCCATCCCATTTTTCCATTTTTCAAAACACTGTTTTTTGTTCAAATCCCAACATCATTCCTCACTGTGGAGTGTGCCCGCCCAGTTCCGCCCCAGTGAGACATAAACACACCATCTTCGCACAGTGCCGTGTGGTCAGCGGACCTTGTGCACAGATTTACTGCACACCAATTCACCGTTCAGGGAGAAGCTGCAAATGCCCATGGCTTTTAGAGCGTTTTAAAGGTAAAATGAAAATCTTCTTCATAGTGCTATTGTGAGAATTAAGATATGTGAAACACTCCTAACTGCAAGGTTGATAGTTACAACTAGGTTACTGAAATAAATTAGCCTACCCAGGTACCAGCAGGGGTGTTGTACAGTTCATAGTTTCTAAGGCATTAGGAGATTCACATCGTTCCTGGGACATATCCTTAGTGTTTGCTTCGGGTTTTATATTTTTGATATTTCATAGGCATTGTGAGGTGAATCACATTGTGAGGCTGATCTTGGGGTAGGTATTGTTTATCTTCATTACATGAGTAATCCTCAGCTTGTGGCTTGCAGTCATTGGGCCATCTGTTAATACAATACAGCTTTGTTCTTTTCTGTGTAGACAATCAGGTCATCTCTCAAAACAAACTTATTGTTCCTTTCCCTCCCTCCCTCTTTCCCACCTTTCTCTCTCTCTCTTCTTTCCTTTTCCCCTTCCTTCCCTTCCCTCCCTCCCTTCCTTCCTCCCTTCCTTCCTCTCCTCCCCCCTTGTCTCTGCCTCTGTCTCTCCCTCTCTCTCCTACTCTGCCAGGCCCTCTCTCCCGTTCTCTTTCCCTCACCTTATTGCACTGGCTGGGGCCTCCAGTGTGATGTTTAATAGAGGTGGTGAAATCAGACATTCTTACCTTATTCCTAGGATTAAGGAATGGTCTTTCACTACTAAGCAGGGTTTTTGTAGCTGCCTGTATCACATTGAGGACATTAACATCTATTTTTAGTTTGCTGAGAGTTTTTATAATGAATAGACATTGGTCAAATGGTTGTCTTTAAATCTACCATCTTCCTATTTTTTAAAAAAGATTTTATTTATTTTTTTTTAGAAAGAGGGGAAGGGAGGGAGAAAGAGAGAGAGAGAAACACCCACGCACAAGAAAAACATTGATCCGTTGCCTCTCACATGCACCCTGACTGGGAATTGAACCCACAACCCAGGAACATGCCCTGAGCAGTAATCAAACCAGCAAACTTTCTGTTTGCTGGATGACACCTAACTCCCTGAGCCACACCAGTCAAGGTTACCATCTTCCTATTTTTGTCTATATGTCTCATCTTTTCTTTGTCCCCTTTTTCTTCTTTTAATCCTTTCTTTTGAGTTAATTGCATATTTTTGAGAATTCCATTTTTCTCTTTTGTTGACTATTAGTTATTCCTCTTTTTTTAATTTTTATTTTTTAGGGGTTGCTTTATAGTTCAGAGTATTCATCTTTGACTTGTCATATTATACCATCCAGTCATGGTTTTATGTACAACTTCATGTATATGTAAGAACCTTAGCCCTGACTGTTGTGGCTCAGTTGGTTGGGCAGTGTTCTACAAATTGAAAGGTCACAGGTTCAATTCCTGGTTAGAGCACATGCCTGGGATGCGGGCTGGTCCCCAGTCAGGGAGTGTGCCAAAGGCAGCCTATCGGTGTTTTTCTCTGCCTGTGTCTCCTGCCTTCCCCTCTCTCTAAAACTAAATAAAATCTTAAAAAAAAAAGAACTTTATAACAATCTATTTCTATTCCCTTTCTCTCTGGGTCTTTGTAGTGTTATTTTCATATATTTTACTTCTATGTAAGTTACCGACCCCACAATACATTGTTATTTTTGTTTCAAAAAGATTTTGAAAATAAGGAAAGAAAACACATTTTATGTTTACCTATATCTTTACCATTTTCAGCACCCCCTTTTTTTCCCCACCATTTTTTAAAATCCTCATCTGAGGATATGTTTATTGATTTTAGAAAGAGAGGAAGGGGGAGAAAGAGGGAGAGAAACATGGATGTGAGAAGCATCCATCAGCTGCCTCCCATATGTTCCCCAACCTGGGCTTGGACTGCAACCTAGTATGTGCTCTGACTGGGGATCAAACTCACAACCTTTTTGGGGTACAGGACGATGCTCCAACCAGCTGAGCCACCCGGCCAGGGTTCAGTGCTCCTTTCATTCCTCTATGTACAAACAGGTTTTCTAGCCGGTATCATTTTTTTCTGTCAGCCTGAAGGACTTCCTTTAATACTTTTTATAGTACAAATCTGCTGGTGATGAATTCCATAAGCTTATTTATGTTTGCAAAAAAATATTTTGCCTTAAAAATTTTTTCTTTGGGTATTGAATTCTAGGTTGAGTTTTAGACTTGTTTTCAGTATCTTTGAGATGTTGCTCCCCTGTCTTCCGGCTTACATTGTTTCTCATGAGAAATCCTCTGTCACCCTTATCTTTGTTCCTCTGTACTTCATGTGTTTTTCTTTCCTCTAGCTACTTTTAAGATTTTTCTCTCTATCACTTATTTGAAGTAATGTTATGGTAAAGTGCATTAGTATTTTTTTTTTCATTTTTGTTCTTTATAATATTCCTTGAATTTCTTGGACCTGTGGGTTTATAGTATTTTTTTAATCAGATTTGCTTTATCCATTAGTTTTTCAAATATTTTTTTCTGTCCTCTCCTCTCCTTCAGGGAGTCCAATTCCATATGTATTATGTTGCTTTCAGTTGGCCTGTGGCTGAGCAACAACGGATTCACTGTTCATTTATTGTCCATCTTTGTTCTCTCTGCATTTCATGTTGGATTATTTTTATTGCTATGTCTTTAAATGTACTATTTTTTTCTTTCATGTCTCAGTATGCTCATGTTTTCTTTTACTTTCTTCAGCACATGGAATACATCATAATATCTTTTAATGTCCTTTTCATGAATTCCATTATTTCTATCATATCTGAGTCTGTTTTTGTTGGTTAGTGTTTCTCATTACATATCATATTTTCTGGGGCTTTTTACATGCATGGTAATTGTTTATTGGATGATGAACATTGTGTACCTTACCTTGATGGATACTGAATATTTCAAAATACCCTTTGTATTTTTGAAACTTATTCTGCATTTAAGTTATTTGGGAATAGTTGGATCTTTTTGAGATTTTTGTTTAAGCATTCTTGTATAGGATCAGAACAGCTTTTATTATAGGGCCAATTTTTTACCATCAAGGGCAATACTTTGGAGTATTCTACCCAGTGTCCAGTGTATTGCAAGGTTTCTATTCTGACTTGTGATCTCATGAACTCTTTCTGGCCTTGTATAATCTTCAGGGACGAGTTCACCTGTTCCTTTTCAATGCTTCTTTTTCTGACCTCAGGAAGTGTCCTTGTGTGCAGGTGCTGATCTGTATTTGGTTGAGACTTGAAAGGAAGACCATACAGACCTCTGGAGTGCTCTCTCTTAGTACAGGCCTCTCATCTTGGATGTTCTGTCCCATGAATTCCAGCAGCTCTGCCTCCCTGAATTCTCAGCTCTGTTTCCTCAGCATTAATTTTTCTTAAAATATCATGACAGATTAGTATTAATACACTTAAAAGTGATTTTTTTAAACATGTATCTTTTGCTTCCATTCTCATCCTTTTATTAATATCATAACATTATCTAAAAGAGCATTCATACTGGATTTGATGATAATTTAATTTTTTTTATAAATGAAACTTTTTGACAATGGTTTTAAATTTATATTTGGTGAATACATTTTTAATATAGTTAAATTATTTTTAAGCTTAATAGTTTTTAGTTCATAGGTGATGTAAAAAATTTTTGGAGTATCAAGAGGTTTTTTTGTTTGTTTGCTGCATTATTCACTACCAAATTTAAAGAATATACAGAATAAGGAATATAAAAATGCCATAGAAATTTCCTTTAGAGCTCTACTTTTATAATCTATTATGCCTGCCATGCATTATGAGACATTTCCATGTTTCTGTCTTTTCAAATATTTCTAGGTTAATTTTATTTATTTTATTGATGTGTAGCATACGGAAATGTTCTTAATGTCATTATTCACATCTGCTGACATGTTCATTATTTGGATTTTTTATCTCAACCAAGAATAGAATGTGGTGTCTGGGTTGATGTTTCCGTTCTGTATAGTATTCTACTCTGATGTTATCTATCGCATCTCGTTATGGTTCCTGTCAGATGAAATATTCACTCTTACCATGCTCATAAAGTTTCTTGGATGAAAATCTAAAAGCTAAACATTTCCCTGGTAAAAAAATGAAACATATATGTTAAGTGTTCCATCTCATTTTTACATACTTTCTATTTGCAAAACAATGTTACTTTTTCTCAAAATCAGATTTTCATTTTCAGTACTTCACACTATCATTGACAAAATTCTTCATGTGTAATAAGAATATCTGATCAGTGCTATTAATTTCATTTTTTACATTCTCATTCTTTATGTTGCAAAATCTTTGGAAATGAAAAATAGGCAAAGTTTATATTCTCTTTCAATAAAATAGAGTCTAGTGATTTTTGTCTGTTTTACCATTTACCATTTGCCAGAATTTTGTATGTAATGTTTTTGAAGAAGTCCTACTGGTATGGTCTCTGGACAGTTATCTGCCATTACTAAGTCAGTAAGTTTTTTAGCTGGTGTGTTTAAGTTTGGGCAGGTGACTGGGGGGTTATGTGAAATAACCACTTAAGTAATAAAAAATCGGCACCTTTCCCCTCTCTTTTGTGTAGTATCAGAGATGCAGAGTCTGGGACAAGCTGCATGAAGAGCACATCAACGCGGGGCGCACAGTGCAGGTAAGGCTGTTGCCAGTGAGTCCGTGTGAAGAGGACTTCAGAGCATTTGGCTAAAATGAACACCCTTGTAGCTGAATCCTTTTGTGCATATGTATAACTAATTTCTTAAGGATTCATTTTTACTGGGAATTACTGAATCAAATTCCATACATATTTTTAAGATTGTGATTCATATTACTAAAATTTTCTCCAGAAATGATATATCAACTTACATTCTCACAGTCATGGCATTTTCCAAAAGCCTACCAACATTAATATTACCCATTTCTCCAAGTTTTGCTAATTGGTAGATTAAAAGAATGTTGCTTTTATTGTTTTAATCTGGGTTTTTTCTTTTATTGCTTTGACATGTGAAAGGCTTTTTTAATACATGTTTTGGATGGTAATATTTCATTTGTAAATTTACAAAAATTTCATGTTTGTGTCCCTTGCTTATATTATATTATATTATATTATATTGTCATTTGCAAGCGTTTCTTTTAATTTGAAGATACTGATCTTCTTTCTGTAATATTTTGTTTATCTTTTCAAAGAACCAGCTCCTGGATTTATTGATCCTTAGAATTGGGCTTTTAGTTTCTATGTCATTTAATTCTGCTCTAATCTTGCTTATTTCCTTCCTATATGTGCTCTGGACTGTCTTTCATGGGATTTAACATACCAGCAAGTAGAGAAGAGATAGGAGATTCTTTGGATAAGTATAGCGTTAACTGAGATATTTCATCCAACTAGGCACTTTTTATAAAAGGTGAAAGAGAGATAAGAGTCTTCTTAGAGGGGAGGATGACTGTGGACTGAATCTAGAAAACAGAGTACTTGTGCAAGGGTAGTTGATGAGATACAGTGAGAGTAAGGGATAGAAAGTAGGCATAGTGTGAGAAAGAATAGAGTTAACCACAGTAATAATAATGCTCAGGATTGAAGTGAAGTGGGCTAAGATCAGGGAGGGTTGCTGTGTAGTGTGTACAATTGAATGGAACAACAATTATTTACAATAGTACTGCAACAACAATAATATGACAAGAAATGTATGAGTTGGATAACCAGAATAGAAAGTACCCAATCAAGAGTTGTGTGTTATTGAAACACAGGTGAAGTGAAAGAAGGAAAATTAAAATACAATAAAGAGAGAATAAGGAAAACCAGTCAAATAATGCAATTAAAGAGAAGTAAAATGAGGAAAACTAAACATAAGGAAGAGAAATAAAAAAATACTAACAAAATTAAAATGGTAAAAATAATGAAAAGATAACAATAATACACATAAACAATAAAATGCCAGTTCTGTGGGATAGCAAAGTGACATTTCTCTCAGTTTCTCAGTTTTGGGGTGGTTAGCCTTGTGCTCCCCCTTCCGATCTGTCTCTGGACCCTTTGTTAGTCCACATCTTATTGTCTCACTTGGGGAAAGGGAAAAAAAGAGAGAAAGGATCCAAAAAGAAACAAACACAATAAGCTTACTGCTGACTTTAAACTTGTTCAGCAAGTTCTGCTGGTCTTCCTAGAGGCTACAGGAATGGGCTGCTGGGCTTGGCTTTTCTCCCTTCCTATGGTTTTGAGAGGATGAGGACCAGGTCTGGGTCACAATTTCCAGGCCTCTGCCGGCCCAGGTCCTCCAGGAGTTGTCAGACTCAAATCAGCCACTCAGTCTGTGGGTGCCCAGCCTGAGTGAATCTTGGGCACAGAGCTGGGGACAAGCACATGAGGTTCTGCTCAGCTACTGTCTCTTGGCTTGTGCAGCTGAAGTCTCCCTCAGGGTGCGCCAGCCGCTGCTGGAGAGTTCCTTACAAAGCAGCTGCCTGCTGTTCTTACCAAGTGCATGACTTTTCACGCAGCCTAACTTTCCAGCCAGTCCGGAGACTATCCGAGTCAGGGTTCGACATGGCCTAACTCCTCCCTTCTCCAGATATCAAACTGCACTTCAATTTCTCTGGTGCCCGCATGCACAGTCCTAGTGGATTTGTACCGCCTCTGTGTGTCTCCCACTTCGTCTCTATTCACCCCAGCGACTTCCAGCATCCAGGTCCCTCCTGGTGCCGGGCTGCCCTCCCTGGCTCTGGTAGGGGAGGGAGCTGGTGCTCTAACTCTCCTCCCCTTGTCCTGCAGCAGGCACCGGACCAGGGGCCTCAGCAGTGGCGTTGGTCCCCACATAGATCCCAGGGACCTTACATTCCCAGCGCAATCTCCTCACCATCTGTTTTTCAATGTCCTCTGCAATTTTTTGCCTCCAAACTTTATATAAGCTGGAATTCCATTCGTTGCTCACTCTGTTCCTTAGAAGATCAGCTAGGTGTTCCAGCTGGGCACAGGGAGAACTGGGCTCTGCTCCCACTTACCTCGCTGCCATCTTCTGCCACTCTCTGTAATATTTTGAATTAATATAGTATTGCAGTTACTCTTTGCTACTTATTGGCTTTTTAATAAATAAACTAATTATTTTTAGTTAATTTTTTTAAATTGTATATTTATATAGTTAAAAGCCAAATAAAATTAAAAGGCTTATAAAACCCTCCCCTTAGCCATCTTCAAGTACTACTTGCAAGAAACCACTTTTAATTCTTTTGGTCATTTCACCTGGTTTCTAGAATAAATTCTTACCTACCATGTGTAGACAGGTGTAGGCATGATCCTTCACATCTTGCCATAATAGGTGGAGACCTAGCCTTTCTACCTTGCTCTTTTACTTCCCTTCCCCTTATATAATTACATATAACTTTTGTTTAAATTAGTTATTAGTATCTCATTATTTGATTGTAAAGTTAAACTGTCCTGCTAAGCCAGATTAGTGAAATGTAGCATGGCCTCTTTTTTTTTTTCAAGTTACTAATTGCCTCACTTGTTATGCCTGGCTTTCTGTGTATTTGTAGTTTTTTTTTCTCTAAATGCTGCATATCTCTACTACATACTATCAATAATTTATTTTTCATGTGCTCAAATACCTCACTTCTATCCTTTATCCTGAGGGCTCTCTTCTGAAGCCCTCTTTCCCAGTTTCAGTCTGGACTTACTCCCTAGTCTTGCTGCACAGCTGATATTCGGAACTTCCTGAGTTGTTTTGTGTTGGGTCCCTGTTTTCCTTGTTATTATGTCTTTTTTCTTTTTGGTTTACTCCATTGTTTTATTGGAGTACATCTTCCAGTAGCTCTGTAAATAAGGGAATCTTGAGGTAAAATTTTCAGTTATTACATGACTGAAAAATACCTTTTTTCTCTCCTCATGTATGATTGCTAATTTCAATAGGTATAGAATTCTAATTGGAATTCTCTTTCAATTATGAAGATATTCTAGGCTTCCTATAAACACTTTTAAAAGTGTTTATATTGTACTACAAGGCTATAGTAATCAAACAGCATGGTATTGGCATAAAAACAAACATATAAATCAATGGAACAGACTAGAGCACCCCCAGATAAACTAATGCCTGTATGGTCAATTAATATTTTACAATGTGGGCAAGAATGTAAAATAGGTTAAAGACAGTCTATTCAATAAATGGTGTTGGGGAAAATGGACAGATACATGTAACAAAAATTAAACTAGACAACCTGGTTACACCATATAACAAATAAACTCAAAATAGATAAAGTACTTTAATTGTAACACTTGAAACCATAAAACTCTTAGAAAAAATCATAGGTGGTAAAACCTTTGGCATTTCTCTTAGCAATATATTTTTTCTGATATGCTTGGGCAAGGGAAACAAAAGAAAAAATTAATGAATGAGACTACGTCAGACTAAAAAATTTTGTACAGCAAAGGAAATCATCAACAAAACCAAAAGACAACCTACTGAATGGGAGAAGATACTTGTCAGTGATACATCAGATAAGGGGTTACTATCCAAAATTTGTGAAGAACTCATACAACTCAACACCAAAGAAACAAACAATCCAATTAAAAAGTAGGCAGAGGATCTGAATAGACAGTTCTTTAAAGAGGACATACAGGTGGCCAATAGACATATGAAAAGATGCTGGACATCACTAATCATCAGAGAGATTCAAATTAAAACCACGATGACATACAACCTCATACCTGTCAGAATGGCCATCATCAGTAAATCAACAAACGAGGGCTGGCGAGGCTGTGGAGAAGAGGGAACCCTCATGCACTGTTGGTGGGAATGCAGACTGGTGCAGCCACTGCGAAAACAGTATAGAGGGTCCTCAAAAAATTAAAAATGGAACTGCCTTTTGACCCAGAGATTACACTTCTGGGAATAAACTCAAAACACTAATTTGAAAGAATTTATGCACCCCTACATACGCTGCAGTGTGATTTACAATAGCCAAGGTAAGGAAACAATCCAGCTGCCCATTAGTAGACAAATAGGTAAAAAAGTGGTACATATATACAATGGAATATTACTCAGCCATATAAAAGAATGAAGTCTTGCCATTTGTGACAGTATGGATAGACTCAGAGGGTATTATGCTAAGTGAAATAAGTCAGTCAGAGAAAGGCCAATACTGTATGATTTCACTTTCACATGGAATCTAAAGAACCAATAAATGAACAAACAAAATCGAAGCAGACGTATGGCGGGAAAGAGGTTGGGGGAGAGAGAAGAGGCTAAAGGGAGGATAAATGGTGATGGAACGAGACTTGACTTGGGGTGGTGAACATGAACAGATGAGGCATCGTAGAATTGTACACCTGAAACCTATATAATTTTTTAACCAATGTCACCCTGATAAATTCAATTTAAAAAAATAAAGGAAACAGACTTATTCATACGGAGAACAGACTGATGGCTGCCAGAAGAGAGGGGGCTTGGGGGACTGGGTGGACAAGGTGAAGGAATTGAGAAGTACAAATTGGTATTTACAAAATAGTCATGGGGATGTAAAGTTCAGCATAGGAAATATAGTCAATAATATTGGAATAACTATGTATGGTGCCAGGTGGGTACTAGAAATATCAGTGAAACACTTTGTAAAGTACATGATTGTCTAACCACTATGCTATATACCTGAAACTAATACAGAATAATACTGAATGTGAACTGTAACTGAAAAATAAAAAATTTAAAAATTTTATCATCTGATTTCCTAGTCTTTGTTTAGGACCATTTCCCCCGCTTTAGAACCTTGTGTGATCTGTTTATCTCTGGTGTTCTGAAATGTGATGATTATGTGTTTTTTTGTGTTGGATCCTTTCACTCTAAAAATTCATGTTGTTTAGTTGTGGGAAATTTTCTTAAGGAATTTATATGAGAGTTTATTCCTCAGTGTTTTCTTTTCTTTTTTTTTTTTTCTTTTTAAAATATTTTATTGCAAGAGTCAGCAAACCGTGGCTCCCAGGCCACTGCTGGCCTGCTCTCTGCCCCATTTGTTTACACGTGTCTTTGGCTGCGTTCACGCTGCAGCAGCAGAGCTGAGCGGTTGCAACAGAGACCATATGGACTGCAAAGCCTAAACTATTTATTCTCCGGCCCTTGGCTGCAAAAGTTTGCAAAAAAGTTTGAGGATCCTGTTCTGTTGGATCTTAGGATTCTTGGATTGCTAGTTTAATTTTTCTCTTCTACTTTCTAGGAGATTTTCTCAGCTTTATCTTCAATTCTACTGAATTCTTTATTTCTGCTATTATATTTAATTTCCAAGAGCTTTTTCTTAGTTCCTTTTTTTAAATAGGATTTTGTCTTTGGATATAATGACTTCTGCTCTTCTGAGATACTAAAGAGCCAATTGCTTGTCTGCTGGTGGACTTGAAGGTGCTTTGGCAGGCCAACATTTTCTTTGGAGGAACCTCTAAATATCGTTATCCAGAGTTGGTTTTAGTTTAGTTTTCTAAAGAAGAATCCTCCTCCTCCCTGTAGGGCAAGTAAGTACTTATTTTTTGGTTATTGAAGCAGGTTAGGTGAAGGCTGTTGGGCTTTTATTGTTCAGCACAGGTTTTCACATAAATCCCTTCTTTTAGCCCTGTGCCTGGTGTTCCTAAATCTAGCCTTTTCCCCAAAGAATGCATCTCTTGTTCTCTCACATTTCGAAAAGGTTACTATAGCCAGGATAGAATGAGGTGAATACAAGAGATCATTTAGGAGGGGTTACAGAGATGGTGGACGTGGAGAAAAACTGATTTGAGATCTAGATAGACATTTGACTTTCTCTCTCTCTCTCTCTCTCTCTCTCTCTCTCTCTCTCTCTCATATATACATATATACATACACGTATATATGTATATATGTATGTATATATGAGAGCAAGAACTAATATATGTTATATATATAATAATATATAATATATATTACTTTTCCAAGTAATGGAAGATGAGATGTTTCATATACTAGGACTTAAATTATGCATTCATAGGGAAGAATTCTAGCTCATTTTTTGATAGTTGGAGATCCCTATTCTTGGACTACCGCTTTGCCCCTTTGTGGAAAATAACAAGAAAGCATTGGTTCATTTACTACATTTAATTGAATCAAACTATATCAGGGATCAAACACAGCCTTGAGGATTCAATGGTGCAGAAAATAGGCATAGACCCTGTTCTTATAAACCTTAGAGTCTAGTTGAATGAATGAATGAATGAATGAATGAATGAATATATTTTATCCAGCAAGGTGACACTGAATATACTTCCACAGTGAGATTGCTACTCAGTTCGCCCCTACCCAAATGCTTTCAAACTTGTTTCTGTGCTGAGGTTAAGCAATCATACAAGTTAGTATAGTTTTATTTTCTAAAACTATTGTTAACACTTTTACTATGAAATATAACATGTGTTATAAAATGCATAAAACATAAATATACACCTAAACAAATTATACTGTGAACTTCATGTAACCACTACTCAGATCAAGAAATAGACAATCACCAGCATTCAAGAAGGCTTTCCAGGTTATAACTACCTCTCTCCCCTTGGAACTAATCACTAGTTTGATTTATATAGTAACTACTTCCTAGCTTTTCTGTATAGTTTTACCATACAAATGTGTCATTGAAACTATAGTTCAGTTTATTTTTGAACATTGCATGAATTGAATTAGAATATATCTTTTGTTCCTGGCTTTTGTTGTCTATGGCAGTAGTTCATTCATTTTCTTTGCTGTATATATCTAATTTTATGAGTTTATATCATAGTGTACCCATTCTATTGAGGGATGTCTGGGTATTTTCAGTTTTGTTAACATTCTTGGATATTTTTACTGGTACACATGCACACATTTCTGTTGAGTAGTATTCCTTGGACAGGAATTCCTGGTTCACCAGGCATCCTTATTTTCAACTTTAGTTAATGATGCCAAACTATTTTCCAAGATAGTTGTACTAATTTTACACTCCTTCCACCAGTGAATGTGAGTCCCTTTGGGTGCCAGATTCTTGCCAATATTTGATAAAGTCAGATTTTAATTTTAGCTGTTTAGTACATAACTAATTTTGGTTTAATTTATCCAATTAAGGAATCACACAGCCAAGAGATAGTGATGTGTTTGAGACGGTGCTTTTTCAGGGTTTGAGACCTGGGTTGTAGTCCTGATTCTGCCACCGTGTTCATCTGGGCTCCAGTTTCCTTATTGTGAAATCATGAGGTTGGGTTCAATGAGCAAATGGGCTGCTTAAGGTTCTACGATATTTATACGCTGATGCTCGCATCGATCTGTAGTTCAGTGATCTTCAGGTTTCTGGCTCGCTTTCGAATGGTGAGAGTGGGCACACAGTTAGAGGAAGCTGAGAGGCATGGTAGGGTGGAGGCGCATGGTTTTGATTCACCCAGAAAATCTTACAGGATGGATACCTTAGGTTGTAGGTGAACTTTATTTTCAGCATTGGCTTTAATTTTCCTAAAATAAAATGGATACTTTAGCTTGTATTAAGGTGCCGTATACATAAATATTATGCTTACAGTTTAATGGAAAGAGTGCTGGACTTTTAAGAATACTTGGATTTTAACCCTAGCTTTGCTGCTATATAATTAAATAAATTCTGGACTACTTTTTAACAATTTATCTATATGTAATAATGTGGAATGTAATAATATGGGATGTAACACCTCACTCAAGAGCATGCTCTTCAGAAATTAAAGAAATTAATAGTTTTCTCCTGTCTTCTATATAGGATTTGCATTAGTACCTTTGAAGAATACATTAAGGGAAAAGAATTTAAAATAGTGTATGGATAGAGATCTGTGATTTTTTAAAAATATTTTATTTATTTATCTTTAGAGGGGAAGGGAAGGAAAGGGGGAGAGAAATATCAATGTGTGGTTGCCTCTCGTGCATGCCCTGCTGGGAACTGGCCTGCAACCCAGGCATGTGCCCTGACTGGGAATTGAACGGCAATCCTTTGGTTCACAGGCCTGCGCTCAATCCACTGAGCTTCACCAGCCAGGGCCAGATCTATAATTTTTAAAATTATCATACTGAGATTATTATTGTAAGTTAATTTTATTTAATTATCAAAGAATAGTTGGTTACTATGTTTTTCAAAGTATAGACCATTGAAAAGATGGAAACCTCCTCAGGTTATGAAGCTAGCACACCTTGAACTTGATAAAGTGAGGTTAAGCCTAATAAAGACGGTGTGGACACATATTGTTCATAGATACACACATGCACATGCACACATATTCATTTGCTCACATTCCAAATAAAATACTAGCAATTGAATCCAACAGTGTATTAAAAGACTATACACACACACCAGGAAAGGTTTATTTCAGAAATATAAAGATGGCCCTATTCCTGAAACTTGCTCCGATGTCATTGTATTAGCACATTAGAGGAAAATGTATGGTTATGCTAATAGATGTTTTTTTTTAAAAGAGGGGACAATCATTTGGAAAAAATCCAGCAACTTTACTCAGAGAGAAATGTGAAGTAAAAGACATTGCGATACCATGTGGTACTGGTAGACTGTGGGAAAATGGGTACTCATTTTGGTGTAGTATGAACTGGTAATAGTTCATACTATGGGGGGAAGCTGATAATAGCTATTGAAATAATGCACATCATTCTTTGAGTACTCTTACTTTTGAGAATCATTTCTCCAAAATGTAATATAATAGTATTTACTATAATACTGTTATATACTACTGTAGTATTAGGATTCATATTCAAGAATATTTGTTTCATAGTTTGTAATAACCAAAAACCAGAAGCAACGTGACCGTTGATCGCTGGGGGAGTGACTGAGTGAACTGTCTTCCATTCACATGATGGAATACGGTACAACTGTTGACCAGGAGAGATGCTCATGGATGCATTGCTACGCTGGTGTGGGGAATGACAAATCGTAATTGATTGTGCGTAATGTAACCCATGTTTTGTGTAAAAAAATGGCTAGGTGTGTGAGTATTTGCATGAGCAATGAGAAATGTGAGTTAAGAGAGATGGTGGGATTGGTGAAGTGGGAAAATTATTAAATTTTTTTCATTATGTTTTTTCAATATGCAGTGTTTGATATATTATGAAGAGCATTTGTTGCCTTTGTAATAATCATATTTAATGAAGGAAAAACATTAAATAAATCAAAGTATGAGGATGTAAGTTCTAAAGAAGCTGGTTTTGGCCAGAGACATGAAAAATAGAAAAGTATTATGCATATATTTTATTGTACAGATTACTTGTAATCATTTCCATTCATAACTATTGATCAGATTACCTCTGAAATAAAGATATTTTATACCAAGTTATATGGTGGCTTTAATGATTTTTTTTTTTTTTTTTTTTAACAGCAACTCCGCTCCAATATCCGGGAAATGGAGAAGCTTTGTTTGAAAGTCCAAAAGGATGACCTGGGACTTCTAAAGAGAATGATAGATCCTGTTAAAGAAGAAGCATCAGCAGCAACAACAGAATTTCTCCAACTCCATCTGGATTCTGTAGAAGAACTTAAGAAACAATTTAATGAGGAAGAAACTTTGTTACAGCCTTCTTTGACCAGATCTATGACTGTTGGTGGTAATGTACCAGTCTTATTCCTGATTGTAGTGATGTGGTTAATTAAAGTTCACCTCCTTGCGCAGATATTGCAGATAATATACGTCTCCAGGGGTTACCTCCTATTCCAGTACACTGAATTCCTGGACCCCGAGTGTGCCTGGAAATGCATATCCTAGAAGTTTTGCAGGATAAAAATTTTGAGGCTGTGCTGTATAAAGTGGAACTTCAGGCCTTTACGTACCTATTTGTCTATATATTGAAAATAAATTTATAAGTATTTCCTAAGGAGAATATTATGTTTGTCATGTAATTGATAATTGTTGATTATATTATAGTAATGTCTTTATAAGGAACCCTGAAAAAAATTCTTAGTTTAATGCATAGTAGTATGTACTTCAGAGAAAATGGCCTTTAAAAAAAAATCTTATGGGTATTGACTGGTGGCAGTGATAAGGTTTCTCTACTAGAGAGCTTAGATCCAAATTTTTTACTACCAAAAGCCAAATGTTTAAACTATACTGGCTTTATTTTATAATTGCTGCCCTTTCTTGTTTTAGGGTTTTCCTTTTCTGCTTTAGAGTTTCTTTTTAATTTTTAATTTATGCCATCTTTTCACCTTTTATATATTGTTCTAAGCTGCTTAAGTCTTTATGGAAAAGGTGGCATGTACATAAGTTACAAGCTAACGTAGAATCGACAGGTGCTACAGCTGCCTGGTTTTCCTCTTTTCCTTTACCCAGGAAGCTCCTAATTATTCTTAACCTTATATTGTCAGTGGTAATAATAATCCAGTATTTTACAAGGAAATAGAAAAAAATTAGAAGAAACATTTAGGCCATTGTCCTGAGTTTCTGCAATCTTGCTTTTGTTATATCCTTAGTACCTAGCACACAGTACATAGTGCTTGGCACATAGTGGACCATTAATAAATGTTTTCTAAATACTATTTCTAAATATAAATGAGTAACTATCTTTTTGGAGACAGTTTTATGATTTCAGATGTGCTACAATCATGTTGCAGTGCACAACCAGGCCCTAACGTGTTGCTTTTTGGGAAGAAGGAAATGTTAGCGCTCAACCCTTAGTTGAAGAGTGCATGGGAAGAATGCTTTTTGATTGTCCATAGTTACTGTTTACATTATTCTGCTCATATATAATTATCACCACCAAACTAATGGAGCTTAATGCTGTTTTTATCATTTGGTACAAATTGATACTTTACGTGCAAGTGTAGAGAAATGAGGTGTTAGAGTTCCATGCGACTGGGGGCCGTCTCACCCACCCGGACAGTTGTGGTGGCAGAACCCACAGTGAGGATGTGCTGGTTTTTCTGGAGAGCATTGCTGGCTTCAGTCTCTTGGGCCTTGTGGCTTTGAGTTGCCCATCACCAGCAAACAAAAAATTTCAGTTCTATCTGTGACCTTTCTTACAAAGTGATACTATTCTAATGCATGTTTTATTTTTATTTTATTATTGTATTATTGGTGTTTCTAACAGCAGGACTCTTTGGGCTCAACAAACCTGGGCTCATGTATCATCTGAGGAATTGGGTGATTATTAGAAGGAGGCAGTTTACCTAGTGTGCTGGCAGTTAACTTTCTCCAGAGGAAGCTGACTGGTATTTAAAAATGTTGGCAAAATTTGGGGAGCGTGTATCCAGGGAAAATGAAAAAGAGAGGGGCAGAGCCAGAGGACGAGGGAGAAGAAATAACAGATGAAATTTACCTTCCAGCTCTCTTGATTCCTAGACTTCTCAGTTCATGGAATGCCAAATTGGCCTGAGACCTGATCGGTCGAACCCTGGGAGAAACTACAGGATTAAATCCCTGCAGCCGGTGCTGCTTTCATTGACAGTCATTCCATTTATAAAATCAAATGCCTAAGTTACACCTGAAACAATGTTAGAATTTCAGATTCTGAGCGGTTCGCTGGTTGGCTTGTGCTTTGACTTTGAATCCATTGCCAACATTAAGCAGTTAAAATTAACTGGCTCACCAGGTGCCTGAGTTGTTTTTTTTTTTTTTTTTTTTTTTTTTACCAGATATGAGAGTTTCTACTAGGTTGCCTTAAATTCAGAAATATTATTTAAAAATGATTGAGAGGGTGGGAGGAGGAGCATGTGAAATGAAAGCACTAATTTACAGGAGTGTTTTGTAGTGGGGTAGGAACTGGATTTGCTCCATGTTGGTCTTCTTTTAGCTGTAGAATCTCTTCTGTCATTCTATGTGTTTTTATCCAGTGTTCTCTGGTTTTTCTTTATTTTTGCTTCAGATACTCATTATAGTAGTGACAGCCTATACAGAAAAAAAAAATGTGTTTAATTTGCATAGAAGTGCCTTAAAATACTTTTTCTTTTAAAAATTCAGTCTGATTCTAAATAAATTGGTAAGAAACATCAACAGAGATTCAGGAACAATGTTGCCACATTTCCATGAGTGAGATCAAAATGCAAAAATAGTTTTTCATTTACAGATAGAAGTAACAAATAGAATAGGGTGTTTATGTTCCCTGGAGACTGAAAGAAGCTTATGAAGTTTAGGGAAAACCTGTGATGATTTTGCTGTTTCTTTTGTCCAGCTGCTGAGAGTTCCTAAAGCAAATCCCCGCCAATCTTGCTTGATTTGAGAAACGCCTCGCTTGTGTCTCGTTTCACTTTTTGCATGCTGCTTCCCCCCCGAGGGAGGCAAGGGGCCTGCAGGTGTGATTTGTGTTCGGAAAGGTGTATCAAGTCCCACAGAGTGAGTCCCTGCGCCTCTACGTCTTTGTGTTTTCTCACTCCCCATCCAGCACACTGTACCCACGCAGTAGGAGCGGAATCTTATTACATTTCAAACAAATATTCACAAAAGAAAAGAATCCAATCTTAAAACTTCTGGGAACTTCAGACCAGCATATTGAATTTGATGAAATATTAGATTTTATCACAGATGCATATATATATATGTGCTGAACCATTTTGTAAAACATGTAGATGGTTTTCGTATACTATTCAGAAGATGTGTTTTCAGTTCTTAATTTTCTTAAAAATCCTCCTTTGCCACTAAATGAAGGCATTTCTTAGAAGTCATTTTATTTTGATAGATGGATTTATGTAGACGATCGGTAAATTAATTTCACTATTTTTAAGCTGTCAGATCATGAAAAAATTCAGGAAATGTTTTGGAATTAATTGAGATTTATAATGACACTTTTTCTAATGTAGTAAAGTTTAGTGGAAATTCTTTATCTCTTGTGCTGTGGTTCTCAGTAAAACGACTGCTCCCCACAAAGTATGGAGAAAGAAAGAAGGGGGTTGTGGGGAGGGGGGGAGGCAGTGAGTGTAAATACGTGAGTGATGAAGGGATGTTTAGATACATAGAGAGAAGGGAAAAGTCTTATGTCTGTGTTACTAAGCTTATTTCTCACTTCAACTAAAAAAATATCTTAATGCTTATTTGACTTCATAAGTCAATAATAAGGTTTTAAAACCGGAGTTTGAAAAGCAGCGGTGAGATCTGCGCCCTTTGCCCTCACAGTTGTTTACATGCAGCTAGAACTAGCTGAGGTTACTGGGTCGCATAAAACAAGAGCGATTTTGACAATTTTAACGTATGTGGACAGAAGAGCTCTTTAGCTTTGTTTCCTGCAGCTATAAATCTGTGACAGTGTTTTGCCTTCTCATGTCTGTAGCAATCTGTAAAAGTTCAAAGTTGGTGGATAATCACTGAAGTACAGATTTATAATACAAGTGGGAATAAATGAATTATGGAAGTTGTAGAAATTAAAGGGTTTCATTTATCAATTATTAGTCATACCTTGAAATGATTAGTGATGTTCAGCCTTGTAAGTTTACGGCAGGATTTTCCATGGAAGAAAACAGATTTCTTTGCTCTAAGACTTCATTTTGAACTAAGATGCATACACAGTTTGGTTTCAAGTGAAGTGTAAATGACTTAAACATTTATTATTTTTTACTGAGGGAAATCTTTCACGTTTGCCTAAAATGTCAAATAGTTCCCATCTCTTCATTTTAGATAAAGAATTTTTATATGATAATTTCTCCTCATTTTGATACATATCCTGGCATAATTTATTTGAATCCTCTGCCTTTAAAAAATCTTCAAAGTGGTTGTTGTGTTTATAAGTTATGTTTTACATTTGGTCTATTAATAACCAAGTTATCGTTATTCATCATGGTATTAAAGAAGTTGAAATTCTTACAATAGGAATATTAACTAGAAGAAAGGTCTTAGAGTAATTCATTTATCTTGATTGAAGTTAAAATGAAAGTGTCTTTAGTGATATTAGGGCATGGGATAAATAACTCTTAAGCATTTGTAAAGATCATACAAAGCTTTTAAAGTACTGGATACTTGCCATAATGTTGTAATGTAGAACTTATTCTGTATCTCATGTTTTTGCTCTTTCTTTGGGTAAGAAAATATATTCCAATAAGTTAAGATTAAAAATTAAAAGAACATGGTCAATTCTAATGAGCCCAGAAATTGCTTTTTAGTCAGCTTTGTCTTTCCTAAACAATTTAAACAGGTTTTTTTCCCTTGAGAGGTAAAACACTCATGAATTTTGAAAGTAAACTAGTAATGCAGTTTTGTAAAATACCATTCATTTATGGGCTAGGATGGGGAAAGAAATTGAGAGAGAAGTTGGACTTAGTGGTTTAATGACTTGCTTTTAGGATTAGATCAGGTGTCACAAGTCACTGTCATTTCCCTACTTACAACCTGTCAGGAGCTCTCCACTGTCTGCCAGGTAAGGTCCAGTCTTCGACAGGACGGCAAGGCCACTTCTAACCATCTATAATGTCTTATACTTATAACTTGACATGTTTTACTTTATGGTTTGGCAATATCAAACTGCTGATTTTATGTCAAGCTATGTTCTTTCTTGTTTCAGGGCCTCTTTCATGCTGGTCTTTCTACCTAGAATTCATGTTCCTGTCTTCTTTCCCTAGTAAGATCATCTGCTTTAGGGAGCTGTCCCCTAAACTGCACACCACACCAAGCTGGGTCAGATGCCACCCCACCTTGGAGCTCCCACAAGGCACTATGAGTATCTCTGTCTATTTACTCAGGTCTTAATGAGCTCTCTTACTGTTTTAGCATTGTCTCTTTGTATGTCTACCTCTTCTAGAATATAACTTCCTCGAGAACAACTGTTCTGCATTACATTTGCATCCCTGGTACCCAACACAGTCCATAATGAGTGCCCAGAAGATGTTGAAGTGGCAAGTGTTGTTTTAAGCTTGAAGTAAGGGGAGCAAAGGAAAGTGCGCCTTCAGATGTCCTCTGTGCATCTTCGCTGCCTCTGTCCGAGAGCCAACCCTCCTCATTTTTGCACCGGACATACTGAGAAGCCTCCCAACTGGCTTTTCACTTCTAATTTTTTCATCTTTCAAATTCATCCTTAATCTGTTCTTCACCCCACAAGTAGGGTCCCCTTTCTAAATCTGAAATCTGATATGGGCGCCCTGCAGCTTCGCAGCAGTGTCCTACTCCATTTAGTAGTTCCACAGTGATCTCACAGGAAGACGGAACTCTTTCACAGAGTTTACGATGCCGTGAGTGACGTCACCTCAGTTTCCGACCTCCGCCTTGTTTTTCTCCCGTCATAGAGCATGCTTCCGCTGTGCTGACCTCCTTCCAGCTCCCGAACCTGTGCAGCATGCGCTCTCCCTGATCGGAGCACTTTCTGCTCCTCCCTCCCCTCTTGCCCCAGTTCACTTACATAATTTCTGTCCATCCTCAGACTTTAGCTTCAGAACCTTCTCCGGCCGCTCTCTCCTCCTCAAATCTGGGTTAACTATCTCTCTTCTGTGCTCACATAGCATTCCGTACTTGCCCATATCACAGTTCTCATCAGGCTACGCTGAACTTGCCTGTTAACACCTCTGTGCCACACACTGCACAATAAGCTCCGTTAACAGCAGCAGTAGCAATGTCAGTAGGAATAACTATTAATGACTTATATTGGGTTGGCTAAAAAGTCCAAATGGTTTTTTCCATAAAATGAGAGACATATTTTTCATGTTCACCAACTACTTTATTGATTTGGGTGTTTTGAGTATGTTGGTTAGCTCCCATGTGGTACAGTGTTGATTGTTCTCAGTTAATGTCTAGATTTGATCTCTATCAACTTCAGCTGGTCTACCCGACCATAGAGCATTGTCCAGGGAGAAATCTCCAGCATTAAACTTCACAAACCACTCTTGACACATTCGATCAGTCACAGCACCTTCTCTATACACTGCACAAATCTTTTTTTTTTTGCATTTCAGTTGTGTTTTTACCATTCTTGAAATAATAAAGCATAATATGCTGAAAATGTTGCTTATTTTCTTCCATCTTTAATATTAAAATGTCTACAAAAATTCACAACTTTAAGTTTTTTTTTTAATTGCACACTGATTGTGACAGCTGTCACAATACAATCTAACAAAATTGTTTTAAATGAAGTTAAAGACAACTGAGTGCCACTAGGGCAAGTGTATGAAAAAAAAAAACAAGCAAACTTTCTGGCCAACCCAATACTTGGTATAAAAGCCAGGTGCAAAATATCATCTTATTTTATAAATGAGGAAAATAAGTCAGAAAAGCAAAACACCTTCCCAAGTCAAAGGGCTAGTAAATAGCCACGTCAGGATGCTTACCCAGGTCTTTCTGTCGAGGCCCGTACGCTTAACCACTGCACTGTGTCACGTCCTTGGAACTGTTTTTATGGTTTACCAGCGTGTCCGCAGCATTCTGGCGCACCGACAGGGATGGAGCAGGCATTGTGTAAACATGAGTTTAATGAGTGAATGATTGGCAAACCCAATACAAGGAAGTAAGAAGGACTTGAAGGTGGAGTTTGGAACATAAATTAATTCATACCATAACAGTGTTTAATGAGGAAAGCCTTAGTGGGCTGATGACTTTTTAAAACTCAGAAAAGAATTAGAAGCAGTGGAGGTATGGGCCAGGAAAATGACTGAAGAGAAATAGGGTGATAATACATACAAGAAATATATGTATGGTAATAGGTGTTTGATGACAAATTTGTCACCAAAATAGCTGATTTTCATTGCTGACACCTCACTTCCCTACTTTTAACAGCTCACTAAAATAACAACAACAACAACAAAAGTTAATAATTTAGCAATAAAAAATGTTAAACCATGTATCTCTTCATGGAACATTGGCCAAATAGAATAGTTTTCTTTTGGTGCTTCTTCCACATCTAGCTTTCATTATTCAGATTGGGTAGCTAGTATTTGAACCCATTTTTTAGATGATTTTGTAGACTAATTAAGGAAAAAATATTTGTTAACATGGGAACAATCTGCCTATAGGTAAATCTAGTTTTATAGAACAATCAGTTTACTTTTAGCCTGAACTCAGTAAGCAGTTTACATGACGACTGTTATGGTATTGATTCATGCTATCACCTTTCCAAACATAGCAAAGAAACTCTAACCATGAGGCTGTATTCATCCAGGGGCATTTCATACTACTGAAGCTGAAGCTGACCCTCAGAGTATGACTCAGACATATGCATTGCCTGAAATTCCTCGAGATCAAAATGCTGCAGAATCATGGGAAACCTTAGAAGCGGTATGTTAAAAAAAATTTTCCCTTTTGGTAACTGTGAGGCATAAAAATAAGTAACTTTCTTTTTTTCTCTCTTCTTTTTTAAGGACTTAATTGAACTTAGTCAACTGGTCACAGAATTCTCTCTCCTAGTGAATGTAAGTATATAACTGGTTTTGGCCCAAAAGCCAAAAGGCTTTTATCAATCACTAGGCTTTTGGTTAAAAATTTAAAAGAAGTTACAATTTTTAAGACTGTTCCAAATCAGTTCAATAAACATTTATTAAGCACTTGTTAAATAAAAGTTTCTGTGTGAGATCCTAGGCATTGGGGGTCTGATCAGATATAGAAATAAGTGAAACCTGCTCTCTGCCTTCAAGGATTTACAGTGGGCAGAGATAAGCTTGGACCCCAAAACTGAAACTTCAAGCATGACTGTTAAATGCAAAAATAAGATATGATGAGAAATATTATAAGCCCCAAGAAGACCCATTTAATTCCAAGGGAGTGCAGCAGGGGTTATGGGGTAGAAGCAGTAGGGTAGCTTCACAAGATGAGTAGCATTTGCTTGAGTCTTGGAAATTGAGGGAAGCGTCCACAGGCGGAGTGAGGGGGTGCATTTGAAAACAGGCGGAATGAGGGGGTGCATTTGAAAACAGCTGAGCAAAGCCATGGAGTTCAGCACGTTTCAGGAATGACAAGTGCTGCAGTGAAATCAAAGCATATGGTCCCACGGGCAAGCAAAGCGAGAAGGGTTCGGATGAGATTGAGATGGCACAGAAGGCCATACCAAAATGAATTTGAACTTCACTTTGTAGGAGCCAATGTGGATTTTTGAGCGGAGTGGTGTGGTCCATCCATTCTGGGTTCAGAAAGTTCACTGTTGGCAGTGTGAATACGGCCTTGGCAAGGGGGCGATCATAGGCAGGATGACTAGTTAGGAATCAGCTGCGAGAGTTTCACCAAGAGCAATGGCGCTACAAGCGTAGTAGTTCCCCCTTACCTCTGGCTTTGCTTTCTGCAATTTCGCTTTCCATGGTTTCAGGTACTGTGACCAACCATGGTAATATTAAATGAAAGATTCCAAAAGTAACTTTAAATGCACATCGCTCTGACTAGCATGATGCAATCTGGCACCATCCTGCTCTGTCCACCCCAGACATCAACCATCCCTTTGTCCACAGGATCCGTGTCGTATGCGCTCCCTGCCTTGAGTCACTTAACAGCTGTTTCGGTTTATCAGGTCAATGGTCATGTTACTGCAATGCTTGTGTTCCAGTAACCCTCATATTACTTAATAATGGTCTTAGAGTGCAAGAGTGGTGATGCTGGCCATTCGGACATGCCAAAAGAAAGCTGTCAAGTGTGTGTATGTATAGACAGAAACAGTATATATAGGGTTCAGTACTATCCACAGTTTCAGGCCCTCACCGGGGATCACCATACTCCCCATGGCTAAGGGAGGACTACTGTGTAAAGGGAAGGGACAGCTGAGGTATTTCTGGGGTAGAAGTTGGAAGAAGATGGAAAAGTCAAAGAGAAACATTAAGGCTTTACTCTGCATAATCAGATAGTCAGTGGTACTGTTAACACAGATTAGAAAACCTCAAGTAAATTTTGTGGAAGAGACAGAATGGATTTCCTTTATAATTTTCCTGCATTATTTTGTCATCCTAGGAATTAGGGGAAGGTTGACTGTGTGAGAGAGAGACAGAGAGAGAGAGAGAGAGAGAGAGAGAGAGAGAGAGAGAGAGAGAGTGAGAGTGAGAGTGTGTGTGTGTGTGTACATGCAGGTTAGCAGTGCTCCTGGCTAGGTTCACTTCTTTGTTCTTGATCAAACTGTTGTTTGGGGCTGTACATTTTTGAATTACGGTTTCCCTGACACCTGGCCTTAAATCAGAAGAGGTTCCTAGATCACACAGTCTTGGAATTGGAGGTAACCAGGACTTAAGAGGACAACCAATCTGATCCTTCTGCTCTTGCCCCAGTTCCTTAAACAGATGGTCTTCTGCCTCCTTTCAAACAGTTACAGTGCAGGGACACTAAATGTGTGTCTCAGCCCTCCCCTCTGAACTCTCTGACACTGTCGCCTCCTGGAGCCCCATGCTGAATCAGTCCTGTCTCTTCTCCATGTAAAAGTGTTTTAACCCTTTGGGAGCAGCGTCTATCTTCCTCACTCTCCCCTGCCTCACCATGTTTCTTCTAAAAACCCTCGGTTTTTCCGATGGATTCCTAGGATGTGATTTCTAGGCTTTTCAGTACTAGTCCCTTGCTCTGCATGTTTTCTAGTTTGTGGATTTTTTTCTTGAAAATATAATGCTTAAAATTGAATATAGTCGATTGTTTAAAGCATTTTCCTTTTTTGATGCCTCTAAGTCAGAAGAAGCAAAATGTTTGAAGTTTCTGGATTAGGAATCTGTACAATCTATTAATATTAATATATTTGTATATAAAAGAGAATGATATAGGAATCCCAAAATATTTGCTGTTCTTAGAATCAAGATTTGTTCAGTTGTAACACACAATCTCTGATCTAATGCAGCTTGTAAAATCTGTACATGTGTGGTTTTACAAATATATACATTTGTCAAAAGTCATTGGTATATACCTATGAAGTGCATGAGTTATAATATATATGAATTATACTTCAATAAAGTTGATTTAAAAAGCAAACTAAACATGGAAAAAGTTATCATTCAAGACACATACATTTCCCTTCTAATGCCATAGACACATGAAAGGAAAATTAAGGGTTTGTGGCCATTTAACAGTTATATGTACTATTAGGTTATGTAAGCCGTTCCTAACCCCTAATCTAATGCAGGCTTCTGCAGGAAGAGTTTGACTGTAGCCGTAGCTCTATACAAATGTTCTATTTATAACAATCTGCATAAGGACAGATTGTTATTAGGCAGAAGCTCAAAGAAGAACCCCTGAGTACTATTCCCAGGGTGACTGAGTTCTCATGACCACATGGTCATGGACTCACAGAAGCTCCATTTAGGCACCAAGTAACTTGGGAACATAACCAGAGTGACCACATCCTCTCCTTACCATCACATGGACGTGATGGTCTCTAGGCAAGTCAACTATT
Source organism: Anoura caudifer (assembly GCA_004027475.1). Taxonomy (NCBI): domain Eukaryota; kingdom Metazoa; phylum Chordata; class Mammalia; order Chiroptera; family Phyllostomidae; genus Anoura; species Anoura caudifer. Next base: position 39,132 of record PVKU01007094.1, read on the forward strand.
TATTTATGGAGCACCCTCTCTGTGCATAGTACTGTGCTAAGCTCAGTGAAGAATAGAGAAAAGTATATGAAAGAATCTATAGGATAGTTGTGATAGTCGCACAACATTGTGAACGTACTTAATGTTACTGAATTGTACACTTACAAATAGTTAAAATTGTAAATTGTATATGTTAATTTTTACCACAATAAAAAAAGAACCTACAAAGCCATTGAGAGGTCCAGGTGTGGTCCAATAGATGTTAATTTAGGAACCATGCTTCATTTTCCTTCAGCCTTTGTTGCTCAAAAGCCCTCTTTCCTGGAACTGCGGGACCAGCCCTGTATCTAGTCAAGGGGAATTCAAAGAATGCTGGGCCAATCGCTCAATAACATGGCATCCTAGCTGCAGGTCCAGTTTTGTCTCCACATGTTGCCTTATTTCCTGTGGCTTTTTAAATCCGGTTTTACTATGGATGCGTAAAAACTGGGTTATAATGGATTAGATCATATTCTTCCATGTATGACCACCTGTATGACCTTTAGGATATTATTTGACAGCAATGAGCTTTGTAAAATCGATGGGAGGCTAAATGAGATAATACCTACTCCTTCTCATCCCCCTCCCTTCTACTACCGCAGCCGCATTCCTACTTCCGTTCCTCTCTTACTTGATTCCCTGAAGCTCCTTGCTTACAGTTTTACTTTCACTGCCCACATTACTGGCGTTTTAGTACTACAGTTCCTGCAGTCCTTTTCCTGTTGCTAAACCCACTGATGTCAGTCAGTATCCTACTTCATTTATTGTCTCCTCTAGGTGAATATAATGCTGTCTTCTGCCTGTATATCATAGCATCAGGGTGTTTGTTTCTGGGCTTTTCTGTGTATGTGATTGCATATGATTCAGGATAGAGATTACATACCTTTGGGGTTCAGAACCAGGATGGCTCGATGTTATCTGGATTGTTCAAGATCTGAGAGTAGAGCTGTCCTTGAGAGCTGGGTGAGGTTTAGAGTCAGTAATAAGGAGAAATACCTGGAGTTTTGGCACTAGCTTCTTAAAGCCACTTATAGTTTTTTTCTTTTTTAAATGGTATTCTAAGGACTCTTTTTTTTTTTTAATCCTCACCTGAGGATACATTTACTGATTTGAGAGAGCAAGAGGGAAATACTGATGTAAGAGAGAAACATCTATTGGTTGTCTCTCATACACACCCTGACCAGGGGTCGAATCTGCAACCTAGGCATATGCCTTGACCAGGGATCGAACCCATGACCTTTTGGTGTGCAGGACAATGCTCCAACTAACCAAGCCATCCGGCCAGGGCAGAAACCTGTACCTTTTCAAGCACATTAATAAAATTGTACAACTATTAGCAAGATTCAAGGGAGAGCATTTTTACTGATGTACATGGATTGAGGAATGGATTTGTTGAATGTATTACTATTACTTGATGTAGAGGATGCCAGGCCTGTAACTGTCCAAAACGGCATTCAATGGAAAAACAATTCTTCATTAGTTTTGAAATTTGACCTCAAGTATGCAAATTGCATTCTTCTTGATAAATACTAGCTTAATAAATCACGTCTTCTTCACAGCTAAGTATGATTCAGTTATTTTTTCAGGCAGGTATGGGACCTAATTCAGTGTTTCTTAGAACGAAATCCATAGACATAGTCTTTTGAAAAATGTTTTTTCCTTTAAAAATGGAAAAGGCTATGCATTATTCGAGTTTGAGAAACACGACAGTGACCGTGATAAGTTATTTAATTCATTATTAAAGGGAAGCTGAGAACAGATGTGAGCTGCCAAAGTATGTAACATCAGGAAGAGAGTTTGAAGATTGTTAAATGTGGGCAGTTCAGGAAGATGAAAGCAAAATAAGCAAGTAAGAAGTAAAAGTTGGAGGGGTGGTAGGTGGAGGTGAGGAGGCTTCCGAGCCCCCACTGCTGCTAGGGGCTTGGTTTCCTGTCCTGAAATAAGACTGTGTATGTGTGCTTTGGCCCAACATGAAGAGCCAAGGACACAGTGGACAAGTGGTGACCAGATTTGGCTCTGCATGGAGTCTGGTTGGTCATTCTGTGGACAGTTGATTCACAACTCTGACACCAGCTGCCCAACTTGAATTGTTATCATTGAGTCCTCCTTACTACAGAAGCAGAATTTGAGGAAATGGGCAAAGTTTGGGATCCAAAGTAAGCAAAATGGGAGAAGAAGAAGGCACAACCGAGAGGTGACTCGATCCCCAGCGAGGGGCTGGTCTCCCTCTGCCTCATTCCCTTGCTGGTGTCGGAGAGAGCTTCCCCACCTTGGTGAGCTGAGCAAGTGCTTATGGCTGTGGGCTGCTCCCTAGGGTGGGGCAGGCCTCCTGAAGTCCCAGTGATTGCAGTGGCGGCGAGCATCACAGTTCAGGAATCTCAGGCTATGTTTTGTCTCCTGGTTCTTTCTCCAATTATTCCAAAGTATTTTTGTGTAAAAATATTTAAATAGACTTTTTACTATGTAAAAAAAACCATAGAGCTTCGGTATCCAACCTTGTAGGAAGGAGCATTAAAAGATATTTCGCTGAGGCCTCGAGACACACTTTGGGTCTGAGCAATGGCGGCAGTCCTGGTAGGCTCCACCACCTCGATGGAGTTCTTGTGGGGCTGAGACGAAGGAGGCCGTTGGCTATTTTCCCTTTACCCCTCAGCTCATCAAGATATGAAGGTTGATGATAGCATTTACACCTGTGATTTCTCTTCTCGCATAGACTCTGAAGCCAGAGTGGAAAGTGTTGGAGATGCCCCGAACAGAAACAGGGACAAGTGCCGGCACTTACGCTTCTGTGGGTTGGGGAGGGGAAACAAAGCTAATGTTAAAGGCGTTTTATTGTCTGAGAAAAATAAAAACTGAATGAACGAATGCTGGGAGAGAGCTAATGTTTTTGTGCTCTGGAATTCTCAGGCATCATAGGAAAAAGTTTAATATATTTTTCGATAGAAAAGAAAGATGAGAGTTAAGCTTTCTTGGGATGATCAGGATGCCTTTCTCTTTTCCTGTGTACTGTATAGATTCTACCTCATTTATCCTCAGTTCAACTCCATGAGGTAGAAATATCATTATCCTCACCTGAGAAATGAGAGCACTGACACCTAGAGATCGTGAGTCATTTGTCCGCAGACACACAGCGATGATTGTAGGATTTAAACACAGGACAACCGACCAAGGTTTGTGCTGTTAATTCTGTCCTGTACATACATTAGTGCTTTTTAAAGTGAGAGTCGTGGACTCACCGTGCAGCACCCACCTCACCTGGGAACTCTAGATGTGCAAAATCTCAGCCCTGGCCGGGTAGCTCAGTGGGTTAGAGCATCATCTGGATACCCTAAGGTTGTGGGTTCCATCCCGGGCAGGGCACATACAAGAATCAACCAATGAACACATAATAGATGAACAATAAAGTGATCTTTCTCTTTCTCTCTCTCTAAAAACATCAATCAATAAATTTTTAAAAATGTAAATTCCCAGGCCTCACCCCAAACCTACTAAGTCAGAAATTCTGGGGGTAGGACCCAGCAATCCATTCTGAGAAGTCATCCAGGTGATTCCGGTGCACACTTGGGTGTGAGAATCACTGTTGCATTTGTCTCTGACCGAGATGTTAGAAAGGAACCTGTGAAAGAACTTTTTAGGGATTGGGTCAGGAATTTTAACATGGTGGTGGAGAATATGAGAATGGAGGGATCATGTGAAAGGTCTGTCAGGCACATACTTGTAGGAAAAAGGAAGGAATGTCAATGGTGCTGATAAGAAGCAACAGGGGAGTGGAAATTAGTTGTGTTTGTGTTTCATGTTCTCAGATGAAGTGATTGGAATTAGCAGAGTGTTACATCTGCTTCAGTATAAGCAAAGAAGTCAGTTATACAAGGCAGTGAAATACTTCAGGACTAAAGTTGAATTATTTCATAATCATTGTAAAACTTGGCATTTAGCTGGAATCAAAGAGCGATTCTCTTTCTGTGAATTAAAAAAAACTAAATAGTCTCTGTAAATTAAAAAGCCTAAATAGACGTGGTGGTGGTGAACACAAGTTTGTACCTTTGTCAGAACTCATACTATACCCTTAAAATGGGTGCATGTGTGTAAATGAAATTGATTTAAAGATGGGAGTGTGTTCTTGTGGCACGTGATGAGTCCTGTCCCCGGAGGTACGTGGGCAGAGGCCCAGGGACCGCTTGTCAGAAACGCAGCAGGGCTTCCCACAGGGAAGGAAAACCACCCTCCGCACACGGAGCTACCCAGAGGGTCCATGGGTCACGGTTTCGGTTGCGTCAGAACGATCTTAATATATTTGATCAGAAGCATTTTAACTTGGCATGATTTTAAAATGTGCTAAATCATACAAGTGTAGAACACAGGAGAGTAAACTCATTCTCCTTACTGCGTATGAGGAGTATGGATAGAAAGATTTCATGGTGGATCAAACCACGTTGTATTCTTATTCCTAAAACACAATAATTTGTATTTATTAGATCAAGGGTGTTTTACTCCCAAGTCAAATTTGCCTGTTTTAAACTGAATTTTCAAAGAGATAAGTTAGGGAGGGGTTTTGGGTTTTTTCCCCCCCATCAAACCCAATATGACATGTAAATGCTTATGTGGATTTCTTTTCTCCTGCAAAACAGATTCATTTGGAGAATATTTGTATGTTTGTATGAATTCTAGTGCGAGATGCTTTTTTCTGTGGAGGTGCCACCCTTTTATTACTTAATAATTAAGTCACCCTCTTTTTCTCATACAAGTGAATTTGTCTTTTTGACATGGTTTATCAGATGCTATTAATGAACCGCTATTAAGACGGCGAGGCTGCAGTACACAGGGCCCTGATTACAGGAATGAAAATAGTGTGCGCTGGCCCTCGCTGCGCCCCAGCAGGAATGCCCCCTCATAATTCCTTTGCATCTAGTCTCAGCAGGAGAAGATTGACAGCATTGAAGACCATGTCAACACTGCCGCTGTGAATGTTGAAGAGGGAACCAAAAACTTGGGGAAGGTAAGACTCTGCTCCTGCTGACAAATCAATGTTCCTCTGGCTCCCAGGAATTTGTAGTATTAACCCAATTGATCTGCTCTCTTTAATCTTAAGGGAACCAGCAATTAAGGAAATAAGGAAGAAATGACACATAGGTAGTGCAAGAAATCAATGGCTGTAGTAATATTCTACTCCCGGATTCATTCTGTTAGGGGAGAAATTTTTCCAAAGAGAGAATAAACCGCAGCCCCACTAATAAGGCATTTGGTGCTAGACGGGAGTATTCGCAGAGGCTGGGGGGAGGAGAGCAGAGGCTTGCCAGGGTGCAGTAGGGGCAAGAATCTAAGGACGTGGCGGCGTGTGTGCGGTGGGCCCCTCTTTCTTCCACAGACCATTGCTTTTAACCCCAGGCACAGAGCATGGAATAATCTGCGTGCAGCGTAAAAGCTTTGGGGGCATCTGCTGCTGCTGGAACTGTTTAAATAAGCCAGCGAGGTAGTTAGTTTGATTTTTTTTTTCCCAAGCAAAATCAATCTGTAGCAGTCCACTCTTTGGAGCTCGTTGCTTCAAATTCTGCGATCTGGAGCAATGGCGGTAGTACCTGTGGAACACGTTCTCAGCCCCTTCCCCCAGTGCACTGTCTAAGGTTAATTATGTACCCAGAGTTAAAGAGGCATTGCCAAGAGTAATGAGAGGAAAATGCACATCACCACAGGCGGATATTCTCAACTCAATTTCTAAATTGAATTTTTTTTTTTTTTACAGGCTGCAAAATACAAGCTGGCAGCTCTGCCTGTGGCAGGTGCGCTCATCGGAGGAGTGGTGGGGGGTCCGATTGGCCTCCTTGCAGGCTTCAAAGTGGCGGGAATTGCAGCTGCACTTGGTGGTGGAGTGTTGGGCTTCACAGGTGGAAAATTGATACAAAGAAGGAAGCAGAAAATGATGGAGAAGCTCACTTCCAGCTGTCCAAATCTTCCCAGCCAAACTGACAAAAAGTGCAGTTAAAGACCAAACTTCAGCCTTACTGGCGCCAACATGTCTATCCTGATGGGCCTTGGCTGCTGTGGGACATCGGTGTTTGGAACCTGGTTATATCGAGACGGTGGCTGTAGATGCTCAAGCGGTGTCGAACTGTGATAAATGGCTCTATTGTTTTGTTTGCCGGGATGTTAACGGAGTGGACGGGCCTGGGCTGAGGGTGGATAATGCTTGTCAGGTAAAGTTTAAAGACTGCTAGGGAGCAGATTTTCCGCCTGGAAATGTGAAAACCAAACCCATACCTTTGATGAGGACATGGGGTGCCCGGACACGTTGGGTCATGGAAATGTAGTTTCTTCCATACTCCTGATTTGGAGACCCTGCGGCTAAGCATATTGTAAATATGCTTTTTATCTCCCGAATGTAGGAGATTATTTAGGCCCGTCAGCAAAGAAAAAGAATGGGAGTTGATGAGCCTTTCCTATCAAATGAGGAAACCCAGGCCTGGCGAGGGGTGTGGGTGAAGCGCACGGTGGAGGCCGTTTGGTGAACCCTGACAGGCGTGGTCCAGCTGCATTTTCTGATGAAGGAGACTAATAGTAAAAGACAATGCAAAGCAAGGCCCCACTTCTCTATCCAGTATTTTCTTCTGTGACTCTAGCTCCTTCTCTGAGCTCTGCCCTCCACCTCTCTTTAAAGACAGACTCGCAAGTGTAGGAGACAGTGGTGTTAAGCCCATCACTCAGCGGGCTCTGTCGGCTGGTCTCTTCCCCTGAAAGACCTACTGCCCTCCACCCTCCTTCCCTTGTACTTTTCAAAGTTCTTTCACTTAGGGGGTGAATTCCACCCATGTATAATGAGGGCTTTTTTCATTACATGCCTTTTTTTATTGTTTCTCATCCTTCCCTATCATTTCTAGATGAGAGAGGGAGGGAGAAAGAGAGATTACCAAATACCCAACTTTGTTAGAGTTTGAGCTAAAAAATGAGCAGGCAGGAAATATGCCAGATCATTTCCTGGAGCATGTCCCAAGTTCAAGGGGCTGATTGTTGTACCTGCTACACAGGGAGCCCCGGACCCCGGCGAAGCTAAGCGCTAGCCTTCTACCTCACATCTCTCACCACCACCCTTGCCCCCAGGCTCTGCTCTCTCCTATGCCTTCCTTCCCTCTCCCCAGCTGCCATTTCTTCCTAGGGATGGCACTCCTGTTTGCCTTTTCTCACATTCAGGGCTATGATGGACCGAGCCTGGGGCCGCCTACACTCAGTCCCTGCCGGGGGGTCTGCGGTGCTAATCCCGACACTTGACATTGAGAGCGAGCATGGCCCAGCCCAACCCAATGTCTGTATCAAATGGCAAAAAGGCTTTAAATTTAGGAAGAGAGAATTTAAGGTTACAGGCAGCCTCATCCTATACCCCAAACCCTGAGACAGGAAAGAACCGCCTTCTGCCTTACTCCACTCATCTCTGAGGGCCGAGGAGTGGGGGCCAGCACCGTCGACGCTGGGAGCTCTCTGCTCGGGCGCCAGTCGACAGGCAGTCGGATGCTTTATCATTTCTCTTTAGTTGAGCTTACTCTTCGTAACTTTTAGTGATCGCTACCTTGTATTTTCGTTTCTAATCCAAAGAGATTCATACTCTTCGACTCTCACCAGTTCTTGTCATTAAATGCTGTATTTTGCCATGTATGATGCACACTCACATTTTGTGCACATTATACACGGGATTATGCCCATTATTATACCCCTGGTGTGTAATCATTACGCCCATGCATAATGTGCATCCTTATTTTTCCCTCAAAAATTTGGGCAAAGAAAGTGCACATTATGCACAGCAAAATATGATAACTAGAAAATTCCCAGTACTGTATTGCTACCTGCTGACGTGTGTCTTTTATGTAAGACCAAGAAGGAAGTGCTTTGAATGAAAGTCAGATTCTGATCCAGTATTTGATATTGATCGATACCTGTAAGATCAGGATAATTACTTTTGAACTTTACCTTTTTTAATTTTCTGGTCCTCACTGTCCCTTTCACACAGGGTGTTCGAACCAAAGTGAGGGTCAGAATCATGTGGGGTGTGTATTTAAAACAAGAGTCCCAAACTTCAGTCCCACAGGTGATTCTAATAATGGTCAATCGGGCCTGGCCGGCTATGGTTATAAATTTAAGACATAGTTACATGAAGATTCCGCTGTGGCACTGAATTCTGTAATTTCCAGTTTTCTGCCCTTCAGCATTGCCCAATCTGCATCCCTGCACGCTATTCCCACTCTGCCGGCCCCAAATTGTCCACGCTTTTCAGCCCACGGTCTCAACACAGCTAGGGACTTGTTACACTGTCAGGCTGGTTGTACATCATGACCTGAAGGAGAGAGGAGGCTGGGACTGAAGCTCATTTTTACCATGTGAGACACTACTGTACATGCCCATAAAGGCCTGGGAAGGTTACTGATCACCGGGGTTGGGATGTTACTCTAGCAGCCTTTAAGACTGGGCAAGTTACAATCTTAAAATTATTTTGAAGTTGTATCTAATTTTCCCATAATAGATCCTAATAGCTACCTTTTGGTAGAAATGTCTAGAAGCATTTAATCAACTATGAATGATATACCTATAAACTATAGTGTTAGAAGTATGTATCAGTCATTATAACACAGAAACTGATCATAAAATTGAATTTAACGACCAACAGTATCAGATCAAATTCATCTTCTCTGTTATCCAGGTCTTATTTTTATTCTAACAAGTTAAAACATAATAACACTGTGCTTAAGTTCTTCAAATTTATAGCGGCTTATTTGGATAAAGGCAGTGCTCCTAAAGGCATTTTTGATAGAACAATCTGTAGAGCAGAGACAAACTTTTTGATTGCGACCCTCCCCACAGTGAACAATGCACTTGCATCATCAGACTCAGCACACGTGTAGTGGGACAACTCTTACCATCATGTGCAGTGCATTCTGGTGTTTTCATTGTTTCAGTTCCCACAATACACTTGTTGCAACCTACTCAAGTGATTTCATAATCTGTCAGTAGGTAGAGACCCTTAGTCTGGGGGGAAAGAAACCCCACCACTCTTACAGGGGACCTGATGGTCATTGAATATCTTCTGTTTGCCCGGCCCTTCACTAGGCATTTATAGGTAGGGAAACTGAATCTCAGAGAAGCTGAATAATTTGCAGAGGCTTGTTCAACTACAAATGGGTGAAGCGAGGATGTTAACCAGGTGTATTGAACTACAAAAACTGTTCATCTCTTACGATGCTACTTCTGTATATAAAATTGGAGTGGGCCCCTTATTCTGCTTCACCCAAACACCCACATATTCTGTAAGCCAGGATTACTTTGAAGTTACATGTGCCATTCATTTGCACTTTAAACATTTTTTAAAGGTCTTTCCTCAAAGCAGCCTCGAAGTATTTAACATTGGCCAAGGCAGAAGTTTGTGGTGCTGAGTTTGGTCCTTAGACTATAAAATTACACGTGTTTCTGGTCCACACACATCCTACAGATTTCCTTATGTTCATGGGCTGTAGCCATCACTTAAGCAATGATTTTTATATCTAATTAAAAACTAAGTTTATTAAGTCACATCTGCCGTAACTTCCAGCATCGGAGGATCGTTACGCTTTACAATGGTGCTCTGGGGAAGCCGTGCTCTCGCTGTGGCGATGCTTGTATTAGAACACTTTGAAGATGTTCTGTTAACATTGCCTCCAAAGACATTGTGCAAACCACAAAAAAGGCCCTCTCAGTGTTTTCTGGTCCCAGACTGTGCTCCCTGGTCCTTACGGCCTCTCCTCTCTCCCTTCCTCAGTTTTGCTCCTGTTCTGCTGGCTTGGCCCTCCTACCCACCTCTGCCGCAGCCACTGACCTAAGGGGGCCCAGAGGGGGGCTGTGTTGGCTGGAGCTGCTGGAGCAAGAGCTTGCAGACTACAGCGAGGCTGAGTGTGGAGGGGGGGCCACTACGAGTCCACACCCTTCCTCTGGGGTCAGTCTGCCTGCCCGTAAGCGCCCTGAGTAGTTTGCTCACGAGTCAGACCTGAGTACTGGTTATACCAATCACGAGAGGTTGAGGAAAGCTGGAAAACGTCTGTGTAACGTGCAGCATTTTCCTCCAGTGAAGGTTCAGAAACCAAACCATGGCATACTTTTTAAAATAGAAAGATCTTTCCCCTTTGCCCTGCATTGCCGCCGTGTGAAATCTTTGCGAGGAAGGATGAGGAGAAACCCTGGGGAAGGTCCTCCTGTGAAATGGAGTGTTCTCTTGTCTGTAATAAAGTACAATGTGATGGTGGCTCTCGGGTGCTTACGAATGTCACACAACGTCCGAGAGTCGGTCGGAGGCCTGATGAAAGGCGGGGGGCTTCCCTGCTAGCCTACCCCGATGTAAACAGCTCAGGTCTGTCTGTGCTTTCATTAAAACCGTATTTGGTTTCTAACAGGTGGTTCTCACTGTTTCTATTCATTAATTCGGCATCATTTTACAGAGAAACTTCTTGGGTGTAACACACAATCAATGGCCAATGATCCCTATGTTGTCATCGTACATCACTGCCCTCAGAGAAGTTACGTCCGCCGCTGTGTGTGCTCGTAAAGACCTGGGAGACGAGAAATGCATCTGCGCAACAGTAGCAAAAATAAATGGGGAGAAAAGTGTAAAAGATGTCAAAGGCAGATGATTTGCCCCAGATCAAAGCTGGTTAGCACAAAAGCTAGAATTAGAACCACAGTCTAAGAAAAAAACATCTTCAGTGTGAGTTAACTGAGGTTTTGCGGCACCCTGTCCTTCAGGTGGCCTGCGGGGGCTGGTGCCCTTCAGGCCAGTGTCCACGTTCCAGATCGGGCAGTGGCTGCTGCAGGAGAGGGTTGGTCAGGGGACCTGGGGATCAGTTCCAGATTTGGCTTTATCTCCTGTAGTAAGCTTTTTCTCAGGGGTGGCTGCCTTCCCCATTTTGGCCAGGGATTCCCCAGCCACAAATTTTAGAGGGCACCCGCCTCTCACTGGGTTCTGTTAATTCTACTGTGAATGTTGGCTGCTGTCCGTCACGCTAGGAAGAGGCTGTTAGCCTCAGGGCCCTCCCTCATCATTCCTCGCATCACTGCCACAAGAATGAGAACCAGGTCTGGCTCTGTTTGCTCCTGAAATCTTTTCAGTGGCTTCCACTGAATAGCCGACAAAGTTCAAGTCCCTCAGGTTGGCATTTGCAGCCTTCCATTTTGTGGCCCCAGCTTTGTCTCTGCAGACTCTCTGCCCCGCATCTGGTGATGCCACTGCAAACCAGACCTTCCATGAGAATGATTTTAAGGTGGTAAAAGTATGATTCTCTGTGGTAAAGGTGCAGACTGGTAACATGCTATGTGTACATTTTTCCGGACTAAAATAACTTTTGTAATAGGACATTTTACAAAAGAAAGCCAGCTGAGATTTGTTTAAGCCCTTGAACAAGCCTAAAAGTTGTTTCCTGAGGAAAAGAAACCTTTTGTTCCCCCCAAAAGAAATTACATCCAGTTTCTGAACTCCCAGAACAACGTCGGTCTTGTCATCTGCGCATCTGATGGCAAAGCACGGACTTCTCTGCAGCAGCATAGATGCCCCGGCCTTGAATGGGCCATTGTCCAGCCCCTGTGAGAAACCAGACTAACACGTATTAGATGGAAACAGTCAAGGGTACATGTTATTCATACATTTCTCAAGTGCCTGAGATTTTCTGTATTAAAGCTAATCACTAAAAAGATGTTTACCTGGGTTCCATTAATTAAACCTCTAAAGATATTTTCCATTTTATTGTTAAACCCTTGGTGTTAGTGAGGGTCAGCACAAGAAAAGGCCCAATGGTGAGAATTCCTATAAATTCTGTAAAGCTTACTGAATGCGTTTATTTTGCTGCTGAGCGGTGCTTGTAAGGAAACATGCAATAAATCCACTCGTTCCACAATACGTAACTGAATGCTCCTTGTGTGTATTGGATGCCAGGGCTACACAGAGGAAAATGTTAAACCTGTAGAATCTACCCTTGTAAACCATTCAGGCTCATGAATTCAGATGCCTAAAGCAAGTAAATCACAATCAAACCTGATAAGTACCCTAAAAGAGGAGAGAACAAAGTAATACGAGAGCACACAGAATAGAGTGACTAGCTCTGCCTGGAAAAGCAGGGCAAGGCTTTGTGGCAGGTGGCGTTTGGGCGGTACCCTAGCGAAGACCAGGCCTGGCTGAAGACAGGTGCGGGCTGTCAGGAAGCAGAGGAATTGCATGTACAAATGGTTCAAAGCATGAAAGAGGATAGTGTGGTTAGAGAAAAATCAGGGACATAAGAGTGAGTGATGAAGCTGGTCAGATGGAATTACAGACTAGGGTGGTTATATATGCTTTTTAATTTAATTCTTTGGTTAAAGGAACTGATGTATTGCATTTGTTATAAAACTGTTATTACCCTCTTAAGAATTACTTTTGCTTTCATTGCCAGGGAAGTTAGTAATAACCTCACATGTACCTGGATTCTAGGTATATTTGGCATATTTGCCTTCCTTTCCCACATGTGAGAAATGACTTGTGCTTTCTTGTCTGTCTGCCGTGAGATCCTCTGTTTGATATTTAATGCCTGCTCTCTTCCTATCCTGCTATTTGTTCTGTAAATATTTCTTGTAAACCCACTGAGAAAACAGCTGTGGAAGTTACCTCCGTGTCCAAGGCCTTCATGGTCCAGTCTTCCATCTCTGCGTGATTAGCCGTCGCCCATTGCAGTGTTTTCCAGCTTCATCGGTATACATCCCTTTCATCTGTGGTGGTGTGGTTTCCCCAGCTGGGCTGTGGCAGGGACCACATCATCTGCTTCTTGGAGTATTTCACAGTCTGAAGTGTAGTGACGAGAAGAGGGGAAGAAACCATGCTCTCGCTGGTGACTCCCAGGTGAGGTCATAGTGTGTGGGTTCTGCTGTCTTTCAGGGGTATGTACTGAAATGGGGGGAAGCTTTCTAAGACGTATCAAGCCTTTGCTCAGTACTCACTTTTGTATATTAACACAGGCGTAAAGGATACAGCAGAAGGAATCGTGAGAATGTCTTTAGGACATGGAAGTTATGCATTGAAAATTTCAGAATTTGGAGGTAAAGATATTTCTCTTTTTCCAATTAGAAGTCATGACTTGGAAGAGAGAGGGTATAGAAACTGAGTCACTGAAGAAGTAAATGGTGTAGGACACTGGTTTTACCACCTGTTTTCCCATACGATGAGGGTGGTCAAGACAATAAGGATCCTAGAAGGATATATAACCTGAGTATAGCATTGAAACACTAGCAGCAGGAACTTAATTGCTCTGTTAGGCAAGCAGAGACTGGAATTGGACAAAGGCAGAGCTGCAGAGAGAGAGGCAATTGACAGGATTTGAACCGAGGTCTCTAACACTCAGGTTCCTGGACTAATTCCACTAAGCAGCCTCTTGGTGCTCGGCACTTACTAATTCTCTATGCATGAGTTCTCTCTCTTTTTCTCCAGGTTTTATTGTCCGTACAGTTGCTGCCTCTTATCTGGGTTAGGGCTGGGGTCAACAACTCAGGACTTCCTCAGCCTTCCCTTGCACTGTCCTCCCCCATGACACCTTGCCTATCTTACAGGGTGGTCAAGGTGATTAAAAGAATTAATATATGATAATTGCCTAAAATGGAGGTTGGCTTATAGTAACTGTATAAATGTTCATTGCTGCTGTTATTATCAGACCATGTACCCACAAGAAGAGTATCAGACTGACACCAAAACTGAGTGGAGACTTGATGAAAAGAAATGTGAAGAATTCTTAAAGTGACTTTTTAAAAAGGCTCAGTTATTAAGGTTTGGTAATGATGACAGATGCCTGGTAGAAAATAGATCTTTTTTATCTCTTTTAAGAATAATATTCAAGCATGAAAATGTGTAGTAACATCTAGTTAGGAGCAGGATGCTCATACGTCACAGTTTGTCTGGAAAAGTTATGGTTTGTATCTGTTGTCCTGGTGATATTATTACCAATGTTCCCCTTCACTCTTAAATGTCCTGGTCTGGATGAAAAAATTACATGGTCACCCTAGTGATAAGGGCAGTGACAATAAGTGTAGAGTTTATAAGAAAAAAGCACCTGTGTTTCAAAGGAGTTTATCATTTGTAGGCTCAGATTACAAGCGCTCCGGGGTTAGTGTAGCTGTGGTTGTAAAGTCCCAACGGTCACCTCTAAGGAACCAGGAAACAGAAAGGGGCCAGAACACTGAGCTTGGGCAAAACTCAAAAGGGTGAAGTTGAACGCCAGAAGCCACAGACCAGGGAATCTACCTTCTAAGCCTAGAAAATTTCTGAAATGAACTATGGTTGAGTGCCAGCCTGTGAACCAAAGGGTCACTGGTCACTGGTTTGATTCCCAGTTAAAGCACATGCCTGGGTTGCAGGCCAGGTCCCCAGTGGGGGGTGCATGAGAGGCAACCACACATTGATGTTTCTCTCCCTCCCTTCTCCTATTTAAAACAAAAGTTGTTTTTTTGTTTGTTTGTTTTTTAATCAGAAAGCCATGCTCATTATGAAGACATGGATAATTGTGAATCTTGAAGAACTGGTGAGTGGAATAGATTCTCCTTCCCGCACTGTGTGCACAGCCCGGAATGCCCCCTCTGTGCCCCTCTCGGCAGTGGTTAGGGCAAGAGTACCAGGCCTCGAAGCCCAATCTGACCCCACCTGGGCGAGCTGACACCTGGCAATGAGTGAGCGCGCACACAGTTTCCTCCCTGGCACCCACCCCAGTGAGTAAAACACGTGAGGAACTGCACAGATAGGCAAGCCTGTGTGTGATCTTCGCCCTGAGGAGCCGAGTCAGCAGAGAAACAACAGGGTGGCGATTCCTAACAATACTTCGCTGTAACAGTACTGCCTTAGAGTGACTAATGGCCGCTTCTAGGACAGCAGTTCGCCTGGGAGTGGGGGAGGAGCCTGGTGCGTTGGGTTGGAGATGGAGCTGGCTCTTTCCATTCCCAGCGAGAGACCACTTCCTGTAGGAAGGCTCACCCGACCCGACTGCCGAGGCCACGCCCACCCCTCTGCCCCCTGGGTGACTCACAGCAGAGCGGTGGGGTATTCCAGTCACCTTTCTGCCCAGCTCTTTTGCTCCCTCACTCAACTTCGAGCCCTGTGGCGACAGGGGCAGTCTCTGGTCTCCACTCCTTTACCCTCGGCCTGGCGGCGGCAGATCACTACTGCTTGCTGAATGGTAAATATGTTTTATAAGCCATCCATTGTATTTTGTCAACTCACTCGAGTCTGTCGTTCCCCAAGGCTGAGTGACTAAGCCAGGGTCAGGCCTGCCTCACAGAAAATGGAGTGTCCATGGGAGTTTCCCGCACCCTGCCCAACTCTTATGTTGCCTACTCCAGTGTCGTTCTCATAGTATGAGGTTTTAATTTAAACTAAATTAATTCAGGACCCCGTAGTCAATTTTGGATATGGGATGAAAGGCGACTAGACAGCTGGTAGCTGGGACTCACAGATGCGCCAGCAGCGTGCATTCCATTACGGTGATGCTTTCTTGTCTTTATTCACTCGTTATATCTTATGCAATTTTTTCCATCAGATTTATTGATCACTTATAGTACTCAATAAACATAGAAGGTTGCTGAGAATACAAATACAGATACAGAGTTCTGCTTTCAGGGCATCCACATGGAGGTAAGAGGGATACATGCACCTCTAACTTTGTATTTGCCTGGGCATTCGAAAAACAAAGGGCTGTGGGCCACAGGGGCTGGTCATGGTCCCAGGCATTGAGGATGGACCACGATATTTACTAGGCAAGTTACGGGAGAAGAGAGGGGGAGGGGCACCTAGGGAAGCAACTGGTAGGCTGCCGTGTTGCTCTTCCAGGGATTCAAACACCCCGCTGCCCAGCGGCAGGCTAGCCTCCCCAGGGTGTTCTGCAAGAGGGAGCTCTGGCACTTCTACTAAAGGCCAGGTTCGAGTGACCCGCACACGGATTCATAGAGCTTCCCATTCTGATTCAGTCAAATAATCTACAAACTTTAAAATGGAAAAGCTTGTGACTCTGGTTTATCTGTATCCTGAGTAAAATGTTTACCATATGATATTTATTTATGACAAACTGAATTAGTAAAGTCTCAAATATAGAAATATTTTTATAAATATAATTTTATTACTTAGGAGTACATACAAAAATCCAAACACAGCTAAAAAGAGAAAGGAAAAAAACAACGGTTGCCACGCAGAGCTCCTAGCCAATCTGTTTTCATGAATACATAGACAGTTACAATCAGCACAAACACTTTAGGTCCTGAAACAACGTACTGTCCTCAGGATCTTTAAATATCGGGCTTAAAAACTGATTTTTGTTTTGTTCTTTACACCTATTTAAACCTTTTCCTGAAGTACAGACTATTAACATTTAAGTTTGGTTCATGAGATTTCCATTTAGAAAAATAGGTAAAACCTTTTACTATAATTATTTTGAAAACTGAAATAGTTTGTCCATGTCCAGTCTTGTTGCCTTACATCCTCTGTGGTTTCTCAAAAACTCCCAACAATTTGTAACAGAAAAAGCACTCATAACCCCCAGCAGCTCTCTGGAACACTGACATTTGGGCCCAAGAGCCCTGAAATTATTGAAGGTGGCAAGATTTTCCTTCACTTCTCATCTTTATGGTTTCATCATTTCATTTTTGGCCAGACTATGTCTCCTTGTCAGGGGAAAAAAATGGTTATTTTGCTTTTCCTAATTGTTAATCCATTACACTCCTTTATCCGCTTTTTTCATGCCTTTTTAGCAACTTTAGCATCTTCTGCAAGTTTGAGTGGATGCTGAGCTTTAACATTTCAAGCAGTTTCACTGTCCTCTTGCTGGCCTGTCATGTGCTTTCCCTTCTTTCGCATCTGATTTTTGACAACTTCATCAGAGAGCTGAGATGCTTTATAGAGATGCCTGATCTCCAAATGTTCAGAAGTCCACCTAAAAAAAAGTTCTCGTCCTTTTATGATCCCCTCACTACTGGAACAGGTTTGGAAAAACCAACAGGGCCTGCTCCTACTTTGGGTTTTGCACTCCATCAGGTTCCGGTCTAGTCTTTCATCCCTCTCTTCACAGCAAGGAGCCTACAGCCCAAGGAGGACGAGCAAAGAAGACTTCTGCCTGCGAAACTCCCAGATTCATGGTTCCAAGGGGAAGCAGCCCGAATTGTGAGTTCTAGACTTCTGGAAGTCCTTTGTACATCTGGCTGGTGACAAATCCCTATAAAATCTGTATCTTTCCATCTCTTGTGTCTATTCCTCTCCATCTCTGCTCTCAGTTTTGGCCGTTACTTCTCCCTGCTGGGCTCCTCTTATTATACCTAGACCTGCCACCATAGTGTTCTGGAAGCAAAATATGAACATAGTTCCCTGCTTAAAATCTGCTGGTAGATCTCCACTGCCTGTAAGGCAGGGTACAAACCCTTTAGCTTGGCATATGAGGCCCTCAGAATCAGCCCATTTCCTAGCGACAGGCCTCCTCTGCACCCGCCACACCCTACAGGAACTTACTTTCTGTAATGCACTCTGCTGTTTTACACTTAAGTCTGTAAATGAATTTTTAGAAAATTGTTACAAATTCCTGATGGGTGACAAGTCCCCAGGGATACAAAAGTTACCCAAGGTCATTTTGCATCTCATTCACTCAGTAAATGCTGTGATGGTGACTAAGTGTCTAGAAATGCTACGTACTGGACCCAGGGACACAAAATTCAGTGTCCTTGCCCTCAGCGGCTTCAGTCGAGAAGAGACTGTGGTCGTGGCACAAAGTCCCCATACGCAGGCGTGCTACCTGACGCAGCTTCAAGTCCACTCTTTGAATGGCCACTCTGTCAGCAGAGACCACGGGGAACATGGGGAACATGTGCTCCTCAGGGCCTTTCTCCTGTTCACTCTCGTGCCGGCGCTCTGCAACCCAACGCCTGAGTGTTGTCTTGTTATTTTTAAAAGACAATTATAGGATTACAGAAACACAAGTTAATTGCACGTGCTACTTGCGGCTGTGTATGCTAGCTTGGTGTTTGTGCGTTTTCGTTCTGACCACTGCAGATTTGGCCCACCCTCTGAGCTGAAGGCTACATCTCTGATTTCAAAGTTATTGATGAAAAGCAATGAAGGTCCAACCTTTAGGAAACTCTGTCCTGCTTTTCTGGTTAATCTGGTAAAAGATACTAAACATGCCCTTATCACCTTATTAATAACACGAAGTGATGGATAAGTCATGCACAACTAAGATTTCTAGGTTGATTTTTAAAAATAACAATCATTAAATATCCATTATAAATATTCACTTTATTTTGAAAGAATTGAAAGATGTTAACATATATTACATACTACATATAATGGCACATGTCAGCCTCTTAAGCTTAAAAATAATCTCTCCCCAAACTGGGATTGACTTAAATTCCAAATATAAAATGACTCTTGGCCTATAGCACCGACCCAGGCCCAGAGGAAAGCCGGTTTTGAGCCTGTCCGTCCTCTGGCACGGGGCTTCCTGATATGAAACTGAGGGTCCGCTCCCTCTGGTTTTGTTCCCTGGCAGTACTGAGGCCTGGCCCAGGGACCCGCGGGACTGTGTGCCGCAGGCCCAGGGCATCGGACAATGGAGAGGGGGTGGGGTCCTCTGACAATTCCACAATGAAACGAAGTCTGTGCCCATTCGTTGCCTCGGATCTACAGAACCATGATGACTGCAGGATAGAAGGAGGTCAAAATTACTGAGTTACAATTTGTCTGCTGGTTCTTCTCTTTGGAAAAAGTGTCAAGATAGGAGGAGCCTTAGCAGTCCTGTAGTTCAACACTGGTAACCCACTCCACTAATATCTTCCTTTCCAAGATTTAGGTATAACTCAGAGTTTTAAATATCGTTCATATGCCACTTTGTTAGACAAACACACAGAAATTCAGTAACACCTTTCAATTTCTTAATTCATAAGGAGAATCCCTGCCAAATGTCCTGGCTTGTGACTCTCCTCCTCATAATACATTCAAGTTACACACGAAGAATCTAAAATACACCCCTAGAGTTTTCATAACCAATATCCAACCAATCAGTAAAACACAGTACACAGGGTGAACGTTTTAATTTATTCCCTTCCCAAGAATCCAGAATACGTACCCCCTTAGCTTTGAGAAATGTGATAAGGAAAATACCGACAGAACTGATCGTATGTAAAGATAGAAGCAAAGCACAGCGCACACAGAAAGCGTCCCTACGCCCGCCCTGACCTGGTTGTGCACGTTAACGGCATGTTCCTGGCAACGCCTCCTTTCACTTGATTTCTGAAACTTTTACAGGACAGATTCAAAGCAGATAGGCCTCTGATTTTTGTTTTTTGTTTTTTTTTTAACCCTAAAAGATTTTTAAAAAGAGACTATTTTAAGTGACAATGCATTCTGAGTCGGGGGAGAAAAAAAAATTAAAAACCCAAAACTTCTTTCAGTTTATTCAAAATAAAAATACACATAGAGTTATGAAAATATAGGTTTACTATTTCCACCATGTAAGTTGATGCTGCTGACGGAAAGGCTTTCAAATTGTTTTTCAAGTTTTTAAAGCTCATCTCGATCTCTCAGTAGAGTGTACCTATATTCGCTGGGTGCCAGTTTCTGGAAGGAACTCTCGGGGGGACTACTTGCTACATCTTGGACTTCCTACAAGAGAAAGAACAAAACATTTTCATAGCAATACATTTTGTGGAGTTGTAACGCTTCACCAAGAGTACGAGATGAAGGGGGGCTGCTCTGCAGGTACTGTGCGCCGGGACAAGGGCTCTGTCTGGGCCTTGCTGTCCCCACTCCACGTGCCTTTCCTCCAACCACCCAGCGCAGGGCTGCCACAGGGCCCTGAACTACGGACATGTTGGCAGTTCCTGGGATGCAGTGGAAGGAAACAAAATACCTGACCCCTGGGCGCTTTCCTAGAATATTCTATAGAGGCAGCCAACTACAAAGTCCTGAGTACATTGGTTTAAGCCCTTCCCTCTTACAGATGACTGCTAAGAGGATTAAAGGTGCCTATTCTGTAGCTAGAATTACACTTACCTGGATGCCAGAAATAATCAAAACTAAATTGACACAAGGAGGAAAACAAGCGCTTCAATACTGCAAGGAATTAACTCCTGCATTATTCTACGTGTGCACAGACAGTAGACACAAATACACAGCGGAACGATAAGAGAGACTTCCAAGAATTTCTAAGAAAAGGCAGTGTAGTCTATCCTTTCTCTCCACACTGTAAGCTCTTCAGGAGTAAACCTGGGTGCCACCGTTTTAATATCCCCCGAAATCAAGGTAGGCACACAGCACGCACACTACATCCCGCATCGAACGCCGCATTCCTACGACAATGGTAAGCGCTGTACCTGCAGCCTTCCCATATAACTTGGTCATGCTCCACTTTCCCAAGACATTTTTCATTTATTTTTTTGTTGAAATATTTTTGGTTTAATTTAGTTGAAATTATATTACTATTAAACAAACATTACTGCACTACTTGGTGCCATTAGTACACAAAGATTAATAAATAAAATGCAAGGAGTTCAACTCTCTAATGGAGAAGTTGGAAACAAATCAGGACAACACAACAGTGAGAGACTGCACTTTTTCTTAGTCTATAAAAGACCAAGCAGTCCTGCTCTTCTGATGAAAAGAATCACCTCTGGGTTATTACCAACAGTTTGCTGCTTCTACAGTTGCTTAATTATCAAAGAAAACTCTGACCTCAGATTTCAAGGAAAAAGCATGTCATCAACTCCTAAAGGGAACTCTTGACTGCCAGCCTAATTTGACTCAAAGTAAACAAAAATTCACTTAGTCTTTATTTTTATTTTATATGTGGAGGTTCTGTGGGCAAAATAGTGGATGAAGTTCTAGGCATGTGACATAGAGTTTGGGATATCTTCCCTCTTGGTATAGTAGGAGAGAGAAATTGATAATGAACCAAAATGCAAATTTAGGGTGTTTAACAAAGCAGGAACATAGAAATAGGGAAATCCTCAGGTTAAAAAAAAGGAAGAATCATATTAAACACAAAGTGTCAAGCATTCTACATCTTAAGTGGAAAGACTGCATTAAACCTAAGTTTGGGGCATTATGAATCCTGGGGAGGGACAACTGGCGAGGGCTGTTGGGACGGTCTAGCACAAAAGCCAAGCCATTACCCTCCCCATGGTGCGGTGAGTCTGCCAGCCGCAGAGGACGGCGCGGACAGTTCAGGGAATCCACTGGTTTCACCAACGGGCTTGCTTCCAAGCCCTATCTCCTACCTCTGTTTGAAGCCAGCTCTAAGTCTTGAATAGACATATTCCACAGAAGGCATACTCGGACCAAAAAACTATGTTGTAACATTCTTGCAACTATATGGAAGATCTAAAATTTTAAAAATTAATTTAAAAGGAACACGGTTTGTGTGTTATCCAGAGTCTGTAGGAAAAGCAGCAAAGCCCCCCCGCAGAACGAGCCCCACCTGTCCTGGGGCCGCGCCGGTCGGGTCGGGACCGTGGTGAAACTCTCTGTGAAGCTTCCCAGAGTGCAAGTCGGATACGAACTGCTTGAGTTTTCCAGGAATCCTAAAACCAAAGTCAGATAAAAATTTAGCTTAAAACTGTTGAAATGAACTTACCTCTATTTTACCAGCTTCACATAAATTTTTAAAAACTTTTACCCATAACCCCACCATCCAACCATGGCCATTACAGGCCGGAAGTCTGCCGACATTTTTACACGTTGTACCTGATCTAGGTGCTCCGGTTTGTGTTCCGATTCCTGCACTCGCCGCACCGAAGTTTCCCATGCTTGCCGTTTCCATGGGCACATGAGAGTCTACCAAGGTGCTATCCTAACTCCTACTGACCCATCCCTTCTTGCTGGGAATTTATATATTTTCCTTAACTAACATACCTAAAAACACTTACGTTCTGCAAAAGAGGGTCCCAGGGAAAAAAACAGCATTAAGCACCTAAAACTATGCAGCTTTATAACCAGAGTCCTACCAAAAACCCTAGAACAAAGACAGTTAGCGCTGCTTAGCTGCCACCAGCAGCTGAGCCTGTGTCAGCCACAGGGCATATGTGGCCTTAACCTGGAGCTGTCATAAGTCTTTTGAGAGGCAGGTCCTTGAGGGCACTCATGGTCAGGAGAGCCAGTTTTATCAGATCATCTACGGCGGGGGGGGGGGGTAGCATTTTCTTTTTCTTTTTTCTTAAACACGGGGAAATTTCGTCACAACTTCTTTAACCACAGGGGCAGCTTCGCAGGATAGCTTAACATTATGAAAAGTAAAAGCACTTCTCAAGCCCATGAAACTGGCTTTTTTGTTTTGTTTTTTGATGTCTTCATACACCATTAAGGCATGTTCCTTGATGGTGAAAAAGCTTTCTTTGATGGCTTCAAACCACTCTGAAGAAAATAACATGAACCAGCACAACTCACTGTACACTGACATCTCTCCGCTAATTACTAATTAGAGCATGTAGGAAAATTTGCAGTTCAGAGAATGCATTGTGGCAAAACAGACCATTAAAAGCTGAGTGGACACACACACACACACACACCCCACACACCCTCCCACGCAGGCTGGAATGCCGGGCTGGGGCCACAGTGTGTGCAGGTGAGGCGAATGGGTGTGTCTATGCTGTCCCGGTGTGAGTGTGAACGTGTGAGAGTGCACCCGGGGACGGAAGAAGACCGTGTCCAGGGCTGGGTCCCACCTTGCACCCCTTGTTGCCACTTACCACCCTGAACTGGAGCAGGCAGGTCAGAGTATCATTACCTTGTTTTCACTCATCTTTCTTAATATAGGGATAGCTCACATAGCAAAGTGCAGCCAAACTGTATCTACAAAACATTAGTCAGTTTTGACTGCTTCTTGTCTACCTGTTTATTCTTTGAAGTCCTGACAGTACCTTTGTCCTTTTTTATTATTAAAATTTGCTTTGCTAATTTGATAAGTAAAAGACACCTGTATTTTTCCACCGTTTTAATTTATATTTCTGCTCTATGAATTGTGTTTTGCTGAGGTTGTGGTATTTTAGAAATTCATTATATATATTTCAATAGAAATCCTTTATTTTTCAAATCTGTTACAAGAATTATAATGATGGTCAACAAACACTTTAATTCCTTCAGTAGGATTGACTTTTTAAATCATTTTTCAGAGCAAAGAATAGCTGGCTGGTTTAATATTACCAGTTTCTCTTTCTTTGTATCCTTTCCCGGGGTTCTGCAAGCGCTGTTTCTTCCCTTCAATAACTCCCGCTGAGATGTACCAACCAATCACTTCATTGTACACCCCTTCTGGCTCCCCACTAGCTCCCATGCAACAGCGAACAGCAGGTGCCAAATGCACAGTTTACAAATACAAATGACTGTCAGGTAGCCAGCCGTATTGACAGAACACCCCTGAAAGGTTCTCTGGTGCTGAAGAAATTGCACATGCACCAGAGATGAACACTGAGAGGAGATCAATTCAAATTTAATCTGACATCATCGACTGTCACCACAGCAAAATACTAAAATGTAGCCATTCAGTTCAAAGACTGTGAATGGTCCACAACGTGTAAGATGTTAAAGCATCCGTCGCTAGTTTGTTGTCTTATAAGATCCAGATGATCACAACCAGTACAGTGTGATCTGCTTCTGCTACTCAAAAAATGATTTATAATTAAATCTTAAAATGTAACAAATTCATAGAGAACACTCAAAACACATTTTTCAGTAATTTGATTTTTCCCCCCTGTGAACAGATGAGAAGAGAAAGAATTGTGAGCAAGAGGCAAACACAAGGGACATAAGGAGGTTTCTGAATTGATTTGGAGAAACAGATTACGAAAGAGCTCTTATCTAGCTTGTAGCCTGGAACTAGCCCTTCTTGTTAAGTAACAATCAGTTAATCAACAATAAATTGTCAAGAAAACAGACAACATGGCTATCTGCTGAAAAGGAAAATACATGGACCCTGGCTCTAACAAATCCAATTATATTTTCGCACTTTAGGGTACATTTTTTTAATTGGAACAGCCTAGGTATTTCCCATCCTCCCGACACTTTGTTAGTTTATGATCTTTATTTTTAGGCAGTGCAAAATTTAGACACAGTAAATGCACAAATGTTAAGTTTAATGTATCATTAAACAAACTTTGAGAAATGCACTCAAGATAAGTGTTTTTACTATTTAAAAAATGTACATATAGTAGACTTCAGTGTTTTGGACTTACAGTTCTGAGCCTGAACATATGCATATGAGCATCTTGCCACCACCCCCAGAAACAGGACACAGAATAACCCCACACCCTTTCTTCAGTCAGACCCTCCGCTCCCCGCCCCCACTCCTGCCGAACACTGATCTGCTCTCTGTTCCCACAATTCGCCTTTCCCAGAAAGCCACGTACATGGACTCATACAGCACGTAATCTGCATACAGTACGTAGTGGCTTCTTTTATTTAGCGTCCTGCGTTTGAGATTCATCCATTTTACTGCATGTGTAAAAATGTTTGTTTCCTTTATTTATCGCTGAATAGTATCCCACTGAGTGTATATATACAACTAGTTTATCCGTACACCCACTGAAGAACATCTGGGTTCTTTTTCAAGACTTTGGTGATTTTGAACAATGCTACTAGAAACACTTATGTGCAGGTTTATGTGTGAAAGTAGTTTATTTCTCTAGGAAAAATATTGGGTTATATGTGAGGTATAAGTTTAGCTTTTTAAGAAACTGCCAAATTGTTTTCCAGTATGTAGCCTTCTGGTTTGTGGATTTATGGGTGATTTTTAATCTATACTTTGGTAGTTTAACTTTCAGAATTATCTACAAAGAACACAATCAGCTGTTTTCCTTGCTTATTCATTAATATGCTGAATTACATCGACAGGGTTTTGAATGTTGAACCAGCCTTGCATGCCTGGGATAAAACCCACTTTGTTGTGATATATTAAGAATTACATATTTCTGGATTCAATTTCCTGATGTTGTGAACTACTTTTAACTCAACTTATACAATAATGTGGTATAAATTTATTTAATGTTTTACAGTGTAAGAAAGTTTTTGCCATTTAAATTACTTAACCTCTTTGAGCTTCAGCTTTCTAATATGTAAAATCAGAACTACGTTATTTAACTTATATTGTTTTTATACTGACTTTTATTTGAATCCAGATATATTACTGCATGTAACCACAGCTAGCCTTACCACTGCACCTACCACGTATCAGTCACTGTCCTAAGGGCTATAGATACACACATTTATTTAATGGTCAGGTCACAACAACCCTGTGAAGTAGACACTATTATTATTCCAATTTACAGATAAGGAAACTGAGGCATGGGGATGAAAAGAAATTACCCAGGGTGATGTAACTAGTAGGTAACAGAAAGGGATTCAAATCTAATAAGCAGTCTGAATCTAGGGTCTGAGCACCTGAACCCCAAGTTATACTGCCTTTACTGACCTCTTGGAGCTTAACTCTTTACTGTAAAATTGGAAACAATGCTTATTTACAAGCTTTATATTAACTGAGACCACATATAAGTGGTAAAGCAGGGCGGGTGCAGTGCCTGGCTCCGTCAAGGCTTGGTGTCTTTTGCTGGAAGGACTACATAAGGTGAAATCACTGGTATGATCTGTGAAACACACGGTACTTATAAGCAGACACTCAATGTCAGTTGTATGTTTATGTCCTTGAGAATAAAAACGGTGCTTAATGACTCAGGCCACTGTATGGCCCAGTGGCGGAGAAGACAGACATTGAGAAAATCAAAACTACAGAGACAAGTTGGAGTGGTGGGGAACAACAGAGCAAATGGATAGCTAAGTGTTTGGATACGTCACAGATGTGCAGATGTATACACTGAAAGTAGTCAAACACTTATAATAAGCAGATTAAACTACAAGCAAATTAATCAAAACATTTATTGAATATCTAATATGCTGTCACAAAGCAGTTGGTATAGCAAGAGACAATAAAAACTAATAAAATTTGCCTTTTAAGAAGTTTTCTCAATATATAAACTTTTTTTTTCCACTGAAGGAAAGCTTCATTTGGGTAAAAAAGAGGGACCCCCAGAGATAATGATGAAGAAAACCAGATTCTCAGAGTTCAAACAGACCTTAATGGCAATCTCATTAAAAATGTTTTTCTTCATCTCCCTCCCAGTTCTTCATTATTCCATCCATTTCCTGGTTTGCTCTCTCCAAGCTCAAGGAGGCAGGCTAATTTGTCATAGCAGATGACCAAGTCACTAAGTTAGTGAGACACCTGCCCCTGTCCCCCCGCCCCCCCTCCCTCCTCACTTCGCCCTGCCTCTCTCATCTCCTCATGGTAACCACCCACTCTCACCCCGCCTCTCACGCAGCCGATCAGTGGCTGCCAACCTTGCCAAACTGTGCAGTTTAAAAAATTATGATCATAATTTTCAGTGATTTAATGATTTGCAATGAATTACTTAGAGCCCAGAACTGGGGAACTCATTAGCATCAGAGGGGCCTATTGCAGTTTCCAGGGAGTAACCCTGCAGCCTGTCCCGCCTGCTGCTCCCCCCTCTCACGGTGGCTCTGGGGGCAGGCAGGGTGGCTATCTAAGAACCCCTTGGTAAGGTACCGGTGGCAGGGTATTCACTGGCCAGGTTTTTAGAAGGTGAGTTTCCCTTCAAAGTCCTTCAGCAGTTTTAAACCACACCCTGTCATTTCTTCTCTTCTCTCAGGACTACAGAGCATTTCCCAGACCTGTCCCCAGGTGCTCACAAGTTCTGAAATCACTCTCCATTCTCTTCCTATCTCCACCTAGAACCTATTCCTTTATTTATTTTAATTTTCTTTAAGATTTTATTTATTTATTTTTAGAGAGGGGAAGGGAGGAAGGGAGAGAAACATCAGTATGTGGTTGCCTCTCATGCGCCCCCTACTGGGGGCCTGGCCTGCAACCCAGGCATGTGCCCTGATCAGGAATTGAACCCGAGACCCTTTGATTCGCAGGTGGGCACTCAAGCCACTGAGCCACAGCAGCCAAGGCTAGCATCAATTCCTTTACATATGTTAAGAAACCAATCTGTTCAAACTATAGAAAAAAACAAATGATTCATAGATCTGTGATTTAGTTTCAGCTACTAGAAAGGACTGTCTCTTCAAACGTTTTTCACATTCATACTTATACTGCTTTTTATATGTACTGAAAATGTAATTACTTAGGGATCAAGTGTTACAAGCTTGGGACTTCAGGGTTCAATATACTGGGACATGAACCCTAGCCCTGCCACTAATTAGTTAAACGACCTTTGCTGAGTTTGTTTCCTCTCAAAGTCTCAGTTTTTCCGGAAAGGAAGAGTCAAAAAGAACACTCATAGGACATGCCCCCCACCGCCGATGTCTACCTCTGGCATGGGATGAGATCGCACCATAAATCTGCTTTCTCTCTCCTTTCTACAACCTTACTTCCTCCGTATGACCCCAGAAATGCTGAGTTACTAAGTAAAAGTAATAGTAATTACAGTAATTTATGGAAACTGCTTATCATTTAAGCCTTAATTACTGTGCAGCACAATAACAATTATGCAAGCCATTAAATTTGTCAGATTCACTTTGCTGCATGTTTTATTTGATTTTTAACACTAACGTCTATTCACATAGGCTCAGTTTGTAGTTCACACAGCATGTGCCTTCTTACAATTAAAAAAATATTAGTGGGAACAGTGCCTAGAAGGGGAAATCAGGCACCTAAGGGAGAACTTAGAGAAGTAATTTGTTTCAAAGAACTTCAAATAGTCACTTCTCTTATCTCCATCCCTACTGGTAGGATAATTACTTGCAGGAGGGGAGAGGAACATTTCCCATTTCCAGATTTCTTTGGAGAATCTCATTGGCTCAGTTTCTTTTTGCAGTGCTCCAGTACAGTGCTGCCAGCTGATAGATGAGCTTTTCATGGTCAAGTGTCCACTTCTTGGTCCAGTGAACTACAGCTGGAGAGTAGGGGACTGGGTCATGTCTTAAGAGTACAACCACTTTTCAGTTCGGCTTCTCTGACAGACACCGAAGTGGAATTAGAAGTGACATGGAGAGATCAGATCGCTGGGGAGGAGAAGGAAGAGGTCCCAGGGGGACGCTGACAGAGGCGATGGCAAACAGTCTGGGACGGGATTGGCTGAGAAGCTGAATGCCTCCAGAGGGCATGGAATTAGGGGCCAGAAGATTTAAAATAAAAGAAGGGCTCTTGGGCTCTATTCTCTCTCTTCCTCAAGGATGCCTGGATGATGGTGCTGTAGCTGCTTGTGCTTCCCAATGGACAGCATTTTGGATGAGAGGAAACTCCGGGCACAGCCTAGGATCAGGCTGGCCTGGCGGAGGGAGGCAGGGTTACCCTTCTTTGGGTGTTCTAGAGGGGACAAGCTCTGAGGCAGAAGCCTGCCATTCTTCCAAAATTGTGTAGCTTTGGTATCTTACATTGTTACAGTTTGTGAACTAACCCTATAGAAATAAGATAATTAAAAACAGGGGGAATGCTAGGAGAACTCAGAGGTTAAAGATTTTAGCTTTAATTGATAGGCTTAAGTGATTAAAGCTGTAAGTGACTACTGTATGTGGAAAACCGTTATTTCAAAATTGTGTAGCTTCTGAATAAAGGCTCCTTCCCTTTATCAGCAAACCTTTGCTTCCAGAATTTCACCTAGAGGGTGGCAGCGGGAAGCAGGATGCCACTTGCTGTTTGGTAACAAAAGTGCTGAAGTGTTTTTAAATCTGACTTCAAAAGTGGAGGAGAAAACTTAAGATAGCCAGAATGGAATTCCTCATGGGCTTCCCTTGATGTGGAACACAACACTCCTAGGAGTAAAAGCCAAAGTTCACATACACAGCGTGAGGCGAAAGTAGGCTCACAGCTGTTCATATGGAAAATAATAATGAATAAATAATAATGTAAGAGTAAACTCTGTTTTGCAAAAACCTACTTTTGCCCCACCCTGTAGTTCCGTTACATCACCAATAAGTAAACCTAATCATTTAGTCAGCATGCTGTTGACTTCCACTAAACTTTGTAAGGAGGACTACAAGCTTCCAGTACAAGGGAAGAGGTACGCAAACAGCCCAACATTTACCCACTACTAACGGCAGGGAAATGTGCTGATAAAATTTCACGCAATGACCCCGCACTCGGGCAGCACTGTCATGCCAAGCACAGTCCCTCTGCCTGGGCGCTCCTGCAGCGAGCCCAGCCACTGACACCGCCCTCTCTCCTAACTACCTTGTTCTCTTAGCTTGAGGCTGCAGCTTCAGGAAGCAAGCCAAGGAAGAAGTGAGAGGAGGAGGACACCCAACCAGCTAAGACATGTCCATCTAGTCCAATAGTCAATGTTCTCACACTTACTAAGGGGACTATAGGAGTTCTGTTTTTTCATAAATGCTGGATGTTAGGGATATCTGGATCTTTAAGGTGGATTTCTGGGTAGTTACTCTCCCTTTTTATACCCAGAATAGTTCTGCCCCTTTAGTTATTCCCCACACCCCCACTCACAGCAAATGATCCCGCTTTCTTCGCCATAGTTACAAAAGAATCAGAACAGAACCTCAGCAGCCTTCGGCTGCTGTCGCACACCACCAAATCCCTCAACAACCCAAAGAAATGATGTGCCCTTCCTTTCCTCTCTCGCTCCCTAGAGAGAAAGAAGGCTACTTCCTTTCCTTTGCTTCTCATTTCCTCTGCGCTCCTTACAGCTTTGCTTTATCAATCAGCCCCCTTTTCCTCATCTCTTCAGTAACTCCTCATTCCATTTGATTCCCTTCCACAGAATGTAGCCGTGTTAATTTCTTGTACCCTAAGGGGGAATAAAAAGAAAGCTAAAGCTTCACTTCATCCTATGTGTCTCTTGTATTCCCTTATTTTTTCTCTCCCTTTCAAGGCTAGCTTCTTGCAAGAATTTTCATATCAAATCTTCATCTCCTCACCACATACTCACTCTCCAATTCTTTGTAAGACAGTGGGTTTTTTTGTTCTTTTCCTCCTTTGGGGGGTGGTGGTGTGTATCAAATCTAACAGCCACTTCACCCCTTTTTTCTGGCTGAGCATTCCTCCCGTGGGAACTGCCCTCCCTCAGTGACCATATTACTCTTTGCTGGGCTTTCTCTCCCTTTTTTGATTCCGCTTTCTCCTTAGCCTGTTGCTCATGTTCCTCCTGTTCTCCCTTTAAATGTTGGTCTCATTCAGGGTCCCACTCTTAGCCCTGTTCTAGGTCATCCCATCTGTTTCTATAATTTCAGCTGTATCTTCATGTGTTCAAGGGCCAGCCAGCCCTTATCTTCTCAACTCACTGTTGAATCCCAGGGCCATGTAAACTCCCCACTAGGCACTTCTTTGTAACCACAGGCACCTCACATTCAATACACCAAGAAAAGGAACTCATTGTCCTTTTTCTCTTTAAATTATTTTTATGAATTGAGAGAGAGAGAAACACCAATTTGTTGCTCCACCCATCCATGCACTCACTGGTTGTCTCCTGTCTGTGCCCTCATGGGGGATTAAACCCGTAACCTTGGCTTATGGGGATGATGCTCTGAACCAACTGGGCACCCGGCCGGTTCCCAGAACTCATTATCTTTACCACAAGGTGCTCCTCCTCTGAGTTCCCGAGCTCAGTGAAGGCAACACAACTCAATTAACTGTCTGTGTAGCATTCCTGGCCACCAGGGACGGCCTCTCCTCCCCTACTCACTAACATACCAAGTCTTTGTGTTCTACCTACAAACTGTCTCAAAAATGCTGCTTCTCTCTAGCTTTAATGCTTCTGCCAGGAATTATTTAGGTAATTTGTTCACTCAGGAATCATCTATGGTTACCTATCATCAACTCTTCCCTGGATTACTGAACAGTCTAGGCCCTAGATTCTCCTTTGACCCCCTCTAATCTATTCTCCAATTTGCATCTTGAAAGATCTTTAAAAAAAACAATCCCCTTGCCCAAACCCTTCATTGGCTCCTCACTGTTTTCAAAATAATGTCAAACTTCTATAACACAGCATGTAACAAGTTTTCATGAGCCAGCCCCTGCTCACTCCCCTCGACCTCATCCCTCCATACCGTCCCTCCTATCCACTCCTCTTCAGCCAACAGACTCCGTGCTGTTTCCGCCAGTGCGCCCTTTCTCCAAGCCCTGCTGCTTCTCACCTCCATGTTTAACTTCTACAGGCTTTCGGACCTACCTTGGGCATTAACATCTGTAGAAATCTTGGATCAGATACCTCTTTGCTGAACTCTATTCAGAGCACTTACCACATAAAACAACCGCTTGCTACCCTACTTGTTTCCCTTCCCTACTTAGTTGGGAGTTCTTCTTGGAGGGCAGGGATCTAGTCTTAGTAACCTTTAAACCATCAGTTTGTATCATACAGTGACTGCCATACAGAAAACCTGGGTAACTGTTGATGAGTTAACAGGCTAAAATGGTATCCTTTTGCATGTAGGTAAAGTAATAACTGTTTGTCAGTACTTTATGGTTTAGAAAACATTAATTTTCGTAACAATCCCATTGGTAGGCTGTGCCATCGACCACATTTTAAGTGGAAAGAAACAAGAACGGAGAAGCTAAGTGACATGCCCGAGGCAGGACCCAATTCTAGGCCTCCTGTGTGTTAGGACTGAGAATCTGCTACCAAACAGCTGCAACTCTGTTGAAATGTTTAGAAGTGAGCAAGATAATTCATTCTGCAATAGAGCTGCAAATCATCCTTTAAATATGCAATTTAATCTTTGGACATAAAAAAGCATAAATGAATTTTTAAAAGAAAGGGTCTAATTTGAATTAATACCACAGTATTGCTTAAATTTTTCATATATGAAGAAACATCTCCACTTTTCACTATTGTATTTAACATCTCAGAAATTGATGGAAATTTAGTAACTGTCATTGTTACAAGGTTTATGCTTATTAATACAATGAACAGCTGAAAATAAACAGAACACTTATCTGCTCTTTCAAAGGTTCATATGCCCTTATAAATGCCTAGTCCTAGCCATTTTCTGGGTCTTAAATACACTAATACACTCGCTAGACACAGCCACACATAAGCAATAATATCACCAATTTCCTTTAACCTGACCTAGGATTACATTCTACTTACCTTGATGTGCTAACAAAGACCAAATTCAATTCAGAACTAATTTCTCAAAGGCCAAAAATTTTCTCTCAGAGATTAATTTCCAAGCAAGAGGATCACCTAAAGCTGGCATGCCTATAGGAATATATCATAATGCTCATTGTCAAGTATACTACACTTTAGAATGAAAAAGAAAATAACCTTTTCCATACAAATAATAAAGTATTACTATTCCATCATGAGATTATCTAAAACATCCAAACCATTGTTTTCAGTTCATTTTTGAGACATGTATCAGTAATTTAAAAAAACCAAACAATTACTTACAATACATCCTTGAAGTCTCCAAACACATACATATGCCTAAAGCTGTCGATGGCTATCACAGGGCAGTCTGCGGGCGTTTTCTGTATGTGCAGAAGGGGGTGTCTGAATTTGTCACAGTCAGCATGTAAAAAGTTTATTGTACCTTTTCGAGAAAAAGAATTTGGAGAGGGAGATTAGAATTTTTTGATTGTATTCTTGTAATATTGCAAGTTCATAAAAAGTATACACTAAAAAAACCCGCAAATGCTTTAGAGTCACAGAGATCACAAAGACTGAAACTGAATATTACAACACTTCAAAGAGGTAGGATTTAAGTTCTTTGGGCAGAGAGCATAATTTTCTTAAAAACTGTATTACCTCAATCTGAATTCAAATACTATAGTGAATGTTTTCTTTTTCTTACATGAACACTCCTCTGCTCTGCAGACTACCCAGGTCTGGGAAGCAAGTTTTTGAAACTGATGTATGACCTGTTCTCCTGGGACTATCTTCATTTCATCAAGCACGCCCTTCGAGTCCCTAACTGGCTGACTTTTAATCTAATTCACCCCTCACAATATTTGCTAAGTCACTAACATCGGTACAACTCTGTACAACGGCGTCAGTTTAGTATGTTTGGCTTTCTTAACTACAAAGGGAAAGCTGGCGATGCCTCAGATTATTTTCTGATGCTTTGGAGAGGTTCACAGAGAACTCAACTTCCTCTCAGCAATATGCCTGGGACTATCTATTACAAAAGGACCAGGCAAATATCAAGGTGCTAGAAGAAAGTGCTAAAGCTAACGGTGTCCACCCATGGCCCCACTTTTCATGCAATTTGATCTTAGGGAGCTGAGCCAGACACGGTTTAAAAAGAAAAGTCACTGCTTCATACTATCTCTCTACTAGTGCCTCTCACCCCCATGTTTACTTTACATGTAAATTCTGGGGCTGTCATGGGGAAGGGAATGGGGAGAAAGAAAGAAACAAAGAGAAAAGATGAAAATAAACACCTTAATCTGTCTACCTTTTTCACTTATTAACTGTCGGGCTACTTCATTCTGGAATATTTCTAAACTTTCTGTATCTTCTTTCATATGGAAGAGTATTAGAAAAGGCAGTCCTTCTTCTGTCAATTCCTGTGGAGA
This sequence comes from Anoura caudifer, assembly GCA_004027475.1. Lineage (NCBI taxonomy): Eukaryota > Metazoa > Chordata > Mammalia > Chiroptera > Phyllostomidae > Anoura > Anoura caudifer. Next base: position 72,671 of record PVKU01007094.1, read on the forward strand.
GAAGTATTCAATGAGAATTACCAGGCCTCTCCATTTGGTCCTAGGTATCTTCTAGGCGGGAACAATTATGAATCCAACCCCTGTAACATGCAACAGTTGCAACATCCCAGGGATGGGGGGAGCGGGGGGAAGGTCCAATGGTACAAGCAAACATAAGTGGAAGGAGGTACTCACTCCCTCCACCTGAAGTCCCAGGCACTCAGAGGGCCCACATGTCCTGCTCCACTGCAGGAACTGATCTGCCTTATAGTAACCACTGGGCTGGTCTGTTAACTAGTATTGGATGAAGCCATGACATTTGAAAAAGGAGCTGGTCAAAGGAGAAACTAGGCTGGCTCTTTATCAAGATGTTGATTTTAGGGTGTGGTAAACATGGTCTGCCCCACAGACTTTACAGTGGGGGAAACTCTCTTCACAGAGAACACTGAAAAACTGAGTGTGCCAGTGGTAAATAAATCTGATTTGTAAACTTATGTTCAATTTAAGGTGTATGCAAAAACTTAGATGAGATCTACCCAAAGCTGAAGAGGGTTAGATTCAGAGCAAATCACAAACCCCCCATAACATAGCCAGTTCTTAACCAATACACAATTTTCAACATTAACAATCCCATCACAATATACGTGTGTTTATATACCTTGTATATATACATACATAAAACTGACTTGAAAATTATATACTGCTTTAAGATTTTTATGTTATTGGAGAATAATATAGGAGAAATGTGATGAGTAGACAGATTTTCATCATTTATTCTAAGATGCTAAGTTCTGACTCACAAGGAAAAGTCCAGAAAGGGACTAATAATAAAATTATTTCCATCAACTATCCTTTTGTGTGTGTGTCTGCAATTTAGAAACTGCTACTGCAGAAAGCTCAAATGTCTTGTATCCATAAAAACTGAAACTGGGACCTATCTAATACAAGAGTTTTCTTCTGGTTCCTAGCTCCATGCTTAAACCTATTATATCCATATACAGAATAAATTATGAAGCTTATTGTCACATTTACCTTTCAAAAATTGATATATAATTCGTAGACCACAAAATTCACCATTTTAATGTGTACAGTTCGGTGGGCTTTATTATATTTACGAAGTCTGCAAACATCAACACTACCTACAGCCTCAGCATTTTCACCAGTCCAAAAAGTAACCTGTACTCATCAGCAGTCACTCCCCATCTTTCCTCCCCTAGCCCCTGGAATTACATTGATCTTTTTTTTTGGAAAGATTTTATATTTTAGATGGAGGGGAAGGGAGGGAGAAAAAGAGGGAGAGAAACATCAATGTGAGAGAGAATCAGTGGCATCTCGTACGCATCCCAACTGGGGACCTGCCTGCAAGCCAGGCGTGTGTCCTGACCAGGAATCAAACTGGTGATCTTTCCCTTTGCAGGACGACTCCCAACCAACTGAGCCACACCAGTCAGGGCACCTTGATCTTTTGCAAGCTGATTTAAAGTTTCCTCTTCCCACTTGCTATCTCCTGGGCTAACAAACTCCCCACAGTTCTGTCTCTGGGTTCCTCTGCTCTAGCCTGGGAACTTCAAGTAGTTCAGCAATCTCAGTCAGCACTCCTGACAGCACCGGGACCCTTATCTGTATGTCTCAGTGCCCAGTTCCCGTTGAGAACCCAAGTCCAGATTTCCAACTTCCTACTTACTACCTCCATTTCAAATTCCAACCAACCTTCAACACTCAATATTAATGCAGTTTCCTTCTCTTACTTCCCTGTTTCCATTAGTACTTCTGTTTCTCTCTTAGCCTTTTTGTTTCAGGACTGAAGCCTCTTCTGGAAAACCACTCCTGATTCTGCTCCAGAAATGAGCAGAATCATTTCTGCCAAAGAAATGAATTCTGTCCTCTGAATTCCCAGGACATTTCCTCAGTGCACCTCATGTGGCATGGGGCAAGCCTTTATGTTACATTCTCTGTACATGCGAACTACTGGACTAGTAATCCTTTAAAGACAGAGAATCTTATTTTACTTCTCTTTTGCTCACAGATTTTTATATGCAATAATGTACCATCAACCTATGATGGAATAAATGACACGTGTGTTGCTGAGTAAATTACTAATTGGGAAGGAAGACTCAGCAGTCACCTTTTAGAAAACTTAAGAGCTTTGAAGTTAAAAGTAAAAACAAATATAACATTATTTTATTAGACTAACAAAAGTATGGATTAATAGTTTGAAAAAATCTATTTGCTGAACTAATTTACATACATTAACATAGTAGTTGGTAGTTTATTCTTGGGCTTCTAAGTCTTTCTTGCACACATCAACATATTCTCTACCAAGCAGTAAATAAAAGATTCAGGAGAGGGATTATCAAGACAACCATATACAGAGGTTTCCTCATATTTTAAAAATCAGGGGTGTCCAGCCGTTTGGCATCTCTGGGCCACACTGGAAGGAGAAGAGTTGTCTTGGGCCACACATTAAATACATTGCGACACATAATTACAAACAAATCTCACGTTTTAAGTAAATTTACAATTCTGTGTTGGGCCACATTCACAGCCATCTTGGGCCATGGGTTGGATACCCCTGGTTTAAGTGATTTAGGGGTAGTTAGAACTCCTGTCTTATTGTTTAAAATTTTCCATTCTATACAACTGTTTTTGAAAAACTGCAAAAACAGTTTATTCCTGCAAAAAACTGCCAAAGCAGGTATATAATTGTGACAAGTTACTAAATCTTTCTGAGCCTCTGAGAAATAATGAGCTAATACAATAAAAGTGTAAGTAATTTAGCCCTGCTGGTGTAGCTCAGTGGACTGAGTGGCGGCCTGCGAACCAAAGGGTCGCTGGTTCGATTCCCAGTCAGGGCATATGCCTGGGTTGCAGGCTAGGTGCCTGGCAGGGGGCATGCGAGAGGCAACCACACATTGATGTTTCTCTCCCTCTCTTTCTCCCTCCCTTCTGCTTTCTAAAAATACATAAATAAAATCTTTTTTAAAAAAGTAAGTAATTTATTAGCCAAGCATACCTGAAGCCTAGAGAACTGAGAAAAGTAGCAGAGATATCCATTTGATAAATAAACTAAGAAAGAACACAAGCAACAACTTCACTGGAACACAACCATACTTACATGTTGTCTAAGGCTGCTTCTGTGCCACAATTGCAAAGGTGAGTCGTTTCACAGAGACTACATGAACTGGAAAGCCTAAAATATGTACTGATTCCTTTACAGAACTGCCAGCTTCTGGCTAGATGGTGACTTGGTGGGTGTGTTTACTATGTGGTAACTTCTTGAACTGTACATTCAAAATCTGAGCTATATACTTATTATAATTCTTTGAAGTGTATATGCATAGAAAAGGTTTTTTAAAATTGCATTTAAAATGTTTTTAAAAATGCATTCTTAGACCATGGATTTTAAAATGGAGTGCAATAAAAAGATATATTTTTAATATAGTAAAAAATACAGAGACATGTCTCATAGACATAGCCCTTTGTACTTGCTCCTGGACCTCTGAGGATTTTGTGCTTTGTTTCTGTGGGAGTTGTATGTTTGCTTTGTTTTAGGCACATGGAGTCACTGAGGTCGGTTGCATGATAACTGATCATTGCTTTCATAACTTCGTTCTCTTAGGATAGACAGGAATCAGAAAAACTTTTTATGGAAAAAGATTATCACTCTATATAGTTAATTGTAACTATAATCTGCAGAGCATTGCTTCTAAAGGAAATGCCCTAAACAAGGATCTTCAACCCAGGGTTGTTATCAGAATCACCTGAGAGGCATTTTCAAATTCATTTTCAAGACTGTAATGAACCACTGACACTGACAACACAGGTGAGAAACACTGGCTTGTATTACAGAAATAGCTATGATGTAGTTATGTTCAACTGTGTCCTTTTTACTACAGATAAGTATGTAGTATGGCTTGTATTACAGAAATAGCTATGATGTAGTTATGTTCAACTGTGTCCTTTTTACTACAGATAAGTATGTAGTAAAACAGTATAAAATGAGTGGACAAAGTCTGCTTTTTCAGAAATCTGAATTAAAAATAATGACCCACTTTACATAGCCCATACCTCTCCATTTTCAAATGTTATTTCTCGGACAAGAGGAACACATTTATCTTGAATCCAATTGTACGTCCCATCAAAATTTGTCATAGATCCCAAGTATACCATATCTGGAGCAGAATGCTGTTACAAAAACAGAAAAAAACAGTAAACAAATCTAACTTGTGCTAGCAAAAATACATTCTTAAATCCATCTATGAACCCAGAAAATCTATAGGGGATACAAATGAAGCAAAAAACATGAAACGTCTGAGAAAAAGAACTGTAAATGATAAAACGCTGATAATTCTGATTATCAGGGAACTAATTATCCAACCTGTGATGCCTAACCCTTCTGCTTTTCATTGGATTTGTGTCAATTAACTGTTTATCAGTATCTTCATCAATAGCAGGCAGGCTTTGTGAAAAAGAATTGTCCAAAGAATTAAGTTAGTTATCCCTAAAACTGAAGATAATTAGAAGAAAATTTGGAGATTTCCCATGAAAAAGCCTTGAAAAATACAAGATACTATATAAATCTAAGGCATAGCTATCTCTAATATTAATTTACAGTATCAATTTCCACATAGACTCAAAGTCACTATTTATGAAGTATTTAAAATGATGATAAAAATAACAGCTAACATTAACGAAGTAAACCTACTGCATCCAAGCAGTACCGTAAGTACCTTATGTACGTTGCCTCGTTTAGTCCCTGAAGTACTGCCTAGGCAGGACAGTCATTATCACGGCTCTCCCTACCACTGAACAAACCGAAGCAAGAGAAGCTGAGAAACTTCCCCAGAGCTACACACCTGGGAAAGTGGCAGATCTGACATTAAACGCAGTCTCATTCCAGAGCTCATGCCCGTAACAACACTGTGAGACACATACTGGACTCTGATAATCTAGTAGTTCACACTATGGAAGCTACTCCTGAAGACATGCACTTGCAGAAAATACAGGCAAATACTTATCTGAATTCAGAATAGAAAGTGACCTTTCTAAGCAAAAGTCTCATTCATATGACTACAGAAAAATTAAAACTTTAAAGTGTCAAAATACTGCAGACATTAAAATAAAAATTATGATGGAAGACTACAGACTATTTTTGTGTGTATAAAAAAGTACAATGACACTATTAATAATTCATGTATTTAATTTATATTTAAAATCATATACACTACAAAATAGCAACTTACCCCTGGTGGTTTATAGATTATGCTGTCTCCACTATATCTTTCTGGTTTTGAAACAGCCCTAATAGGAAGAGAGAAGTGGTACTAATACTTACTAAGAAAAATAATAGCAGTAATATATCTGAATGAAGCAGAATTGGCTAGCTGTTTTACAATGTATGAATTATATATCTGAAATATATACTTGCCCACCATCTTTCCTACTTATGAGACTATGCAATACCAATGAAAGCATATATTTAAAAAAATTATTAAATAAAAATTTAATAATATGAGGCAGATTTTTTAAGAAGGGAAGTGTTAGCTAGCTGCTTTATGACTCAGTATTTTATAAGTTTGGATTGGCAGTTTTTGCACTAAAAAGTTATTATTAAAACCAGATATTACCACTAACTGGGGATCAAGGCCATAGATGTGGTCACACAGACCAATCACAAAACACACTGATTTGCTTGTAAGTCAGACTCATCCATGAATTTTTAGTTTTAGCACCTCAGCCAAACTGACCCACTTTCACTAACACACTCTCAACTAAGACACTTACCCAAAGGCAGCAAAGAAGGCACAGTCATCGTGCAAAATACTTGCTACTCTTTCGAAAACTCTATAGTGGTCTGAATCCTTTTGCTCAAAATATCCAATGATATTTCTTTTGCTGCGCTATAAAATAATGTGATTATATTACAAACATATATAATTTTATAAACATGTTATACCATTTATCCATCGTATTCAATTATCTTGAAATGAAGTATGACTATAAATACATATTTGGCTTTTATCCTAGCCCAAACCTAGTCCAAAACTATTAAAGATTTCATTGGATTGAAAACAATCTTAACTCTAATGTAATGTAATTATAAATATTCCTTTCTAGCATATTATTTTAAAATTTCAAGAAATAGATAACTGTTTAATCAATGACAGTCCCTTCCTAAATAAGGTGACTAATTCTAAAATATTTTAAAATAGTACATCAATTCATAACATGTGACTGATTGTAGGGAGAGACTCCTCCATGGGTCTCTCACACTGCTTCACATGCAGGCATCCACAAAACACAAAGTCCTGACCACTCTTCACCCACACCGTTTCTCAGGGTCGTGTCTCTCTCTGGGACAGAGAGCAGGCTTACTACCAGCACCGATGTGGGAGTTGCTGGAGCCCAGAGCTCCCTTGTAGGACAACCCACTGCACATGCAGGCACCCAAGTGGGCCTTCTATGTCACCTACGTAAGACCCGGGGGTCAAAGAAACAGATGCAAACATGCTCACATTGGCGGCTGTAATGTAAGCAATAAAGTCTTTTGTCACTGACTCATAAGCCTTATGTCTTTTGACAGCATCCATGAAAACTATAATCAGTTAACTTACTAGCTTGTAGGTAGGGTTAAAATAAACCTCAAACCTGACGGTGACAATCTAAAACCCAGAGTCAGTTGTTTTTGTGTTTTTAAAGCACTGTTTAGTATACAGACAAAAGAGTTTGCTAAGTTTATTATTGGGGGAGACTATTTTAATTTTTTTAATTGTTTATGCTATTACAGTTGTTCCAACTTTCCCCCTTTGCCCCCTGTCCCCAGTCCATCCCCCACTCCCACAGGCAATCTCTACACCACCGTTCATGTCCATGGATCATGCATATATGTTCTTTGTCTATTCCCTTCAAGGGGGGCTGTTTTAGAGGATAGAAAAACACTTATCAAAGAGCTGATTGAGGGGTAATTAGAGCAGACACATGGAGGGTCTCCACTAAAGAAATTACGGAAACTTTGGTTGTGTAGGCCTGAAACATTTATTTCTTCATAATTCAGGCTATCCTTTGACCACAATTAATTCAAATTAGTGCAGCTTTACTGTATGCTATCCACTTTATCCAAAGGTTCAGTAAAACATTAGCATTTCCCTTGAGAAATAATTGAAGAAAAATTTAACTTGCTCTGTAAGTATATGTCAAATCCATTGCAATGAACCATAAGAAAATGTACAGATTCTTTGATTGCACAAGAATTTCTTTACATTAGTTAAACAGGCAATGTTCATTTGATCCAGCAAAAGTTAACAACTTACATCAAAAGTGGAGATTTCTGTTAAATCATGAAGTTCTTGAATAGGGTCACTTTTTTGTTGCCTGATGTAATCTGCGAGTGCTTTCACCGATCGCTGACCCCTGTATTCTCTCTTCATCATCATCCCATTACGAAATAATTTGAGGGTAGGGTATTTGCTTATCCTGTATCGCTGGGCTATATCAGCTAAAAGAATGGAAAAAAAATAACTTCACCCTTGTACTTGGTCTAGGTAAGCCCATTAGCCAAACAGTCCAAAGCCTCACAATTACTTAGTGAGAGCATTTTGGTTCAATAATTCTTTCTCTGTGTTAGAGAAAAAAAATTACTCACAACAAGTTTGTATTGGTAAGAGGGCCAGCTCTGGACATGGATTACCTGGTTCCAACCCCAAATTTGCTATTTACTGGCTGTGCGAACTTTTAACTTGCATCATTTGTCTGTGCCTTAGTTTCTCATCTTTAAGTAAGGATATCATTTCTACCACATAGGGTTGTTTTAAGGACTACATGAGATAATACAAATGCAAACTCTAAATAAATGTTAGGAAACATTATTATATATTCCAGAAAGGAATTAGAATGCACAAAACTCTGATTCTGAAGAGTCATTCAAGTTACTCTATACTATGAGGGTCTCTTAAAACATTTAATAAAAGAAAATTAAATTTAAATGAAAATCACTTTCCAAGGCTAAAAACTAATATATTTTTTGCTAGAATAATTTATACTCCCAAATATGCAAATTTTTACAGGCTAATAAAATAAAAACTCAGAAGTATACACTAAAAACAAAATCCCTTTATTATGACCTATGGGTATATTCTGAGGCAGTGAAAATTCTTTTTTAAAAATCATTAAAATTTGTGTTTATAAATAAAATGTATGCTGATCTCATTTTTTAGGAATCACAATTACTAAGATGTCTTATGTCATGTAGGAGAATGATAAAAGATGCACTGAATTTTTAGAATAAAGGTGACCTGAGAGAGCACTGAAGTCATCTAAAACAGGTGACCTTATTTTTCTCAACTGAGCAAAAATGAGGACAGTATTCTAAAATGATGGCACAAAAAACCCCATGAAAGTGGTCTAACCTTGCCTCTACTACCAGTAGTTTTAAAACAGAAACAAAACACAACAAACAACTGCAATAAGCCTCTGTTGAGCACCTGAGTTTTCTAGAAGATCTGATGGTAGGAACAACTATACTAGGGGAGACAAGTAAGGAGCTACTGCCATAGTCCGGGCAGAAATAACAAGAAGTCTATCTATAAAGTGAAACAACGAAACTTTTTTCCACTTATGAATAGGAAAAGATAAAACAATAATTGAAAACTACCAGGCAGCAGAGGTTTAATCCTCAAACATCACGCAGCAGGTGTGCTGCACAATGAGGCGGCTGTTAATTATTAAAAAGCAAAGACCTACGCTGGCTGGTGTGGCTCAGTGGATTGAGTGCTGGCCCGAGAACCAAAGGGTCCCTGGTTTGATTCCCAGTCTGGGGCACATGCCTGGGTTATGGGCCAGGTCTCTAGTAGGGGGCACTCAGGAGGCAACCACACACTGATGTTTCTCTCTCTCTCTTTCTCCATCCCTTCCTCTGTCTAAAAATAAATAAATAAAATCTTTTTTTAAAAAAGCAAAGACCTTAAAATTACATTGATCAATAATCTCAGCCATAAAGGTGACTTTTTACATGTTTTAGTCAAAAGCCATTTTAAGATAATTACAATATAACATTTTGACAATAAAACAAAAAAATGACTGAAGGGGTATAATAATGTTTTGTTAAGTGGGTGGATCAAATGTTAAAATGGATGTCAGAGGAATTATAAATTGCAGAAGGTTAATAGCTCACTGATGGAAAATTAGCATGTACTTTTGCTTCAATGGTCACTTACTTTTCCTTAATGGGCCCTGCCCGTCTGCCTGCCTGACTAAAGCCCAGCAGGGCTCCACATGGGGAAACTGTCTCATGACCTGGTCCCAGCAAGGTCTACCCTGCCATGATCATCCACGGGAGACAGTACAGAGGCAAATGATTTCAACAGACAGGGATTATCATTCTTGTGGCTCTAGGATAGGAGCCACTGCTGACTATATAGCCTTTTTTCATTCCCAAACCATGCCCTCCCCTCAATGAGAAAAAACAAACAAAAGCCCAACAACAAAAGAAAACCCTAAAGAGAAAAATTACAAAGAAAGCCTTAGATGCTTACTCAGGACTCAGGTTAAGCCTGCACATCCAAGTTCTGTTTTATGTTCATAAATTCTTTACTGTGGATTTCCTTGTTCTTCTTTTTTAACTTATTTTATTGAAATATATTTGACATAAAACTTTGTGCCAGTGTAGGGTGTGCAGTATGTCAGTTTGATATTTACATACTGCAGTATTGCAATGTCATTGTCACTGTAGCAGTAGTTGGCACCTCTGTCACTTCACATAACTGACATTTTTGTGGTGGGAATAATTAAGATCCAGTCTCTTAGCAAATTTGATGTTTATAATACAATATTATTGTCTACAATTATTTTATTATTCTTAATGCCTCATTTATGCATAGCTCTCATAAAGCTTCTCAATTTACAATGTGAAAGATTAAGGTTAGCCCTAGAAAGCACAGGTAAGAGTAACTCTGGTATTTGGGAGCATGTGCTTGCCTAATTCAAGGACAATAACAAAGTACTTTCCTAAAATTGCTAGTAGGGTTCTGCACTGACCAGCAAATCACTTAGGGACGTCTTCTGCCATATAGCCTATAGCCACTGGAGGTCAGCAGAGAACCTGGTCCCACCAGGGGCAGATTGACTGGACTTCGTACACCTGAGGCAGCATGACCACCCAACCACTAGGGAGAATGATGAATTCTACTCCCAAACTTCCCAAATAAGAAGCCTGCTGAAGTTGAGATAAAGTGAGATTATGATCCACAACTGAAGCACGGGTAAGGTTTAACTGTGTATATACGCAGAAACTTTAGAAAACAAAGACAATTACAAAAAAGAAAAGAAGCATTTGTAATCCAACCACCATTGGGGAAAACCACTATTAATGTTTTGGTTATATTTTGCTAACTTTGAATAAAAATTGCTCACTAGCAGTGACATTTCAATTGAGAAAAAAATAAACTCTAGCTGAATCTGCCCTATCAGTTTTCTCATCTAATGTGACTATTTCCACTTGGTTTTTAAAATTGACTTATCTATGTCTCAAAATGCAAACACCTATTACATTTATTTTAACTACATGGTCTATTTTTCTTCTTTATACAGTATAATAGGTCACAGGAAGAGAATAGAGAGACCAGAAATAGATTCACATATACATGGTCAGTTGATTGTGACACAGGTGCAAAGTCAGTGAAGAAAGGACAGTCTTTTCAACTAATAAGGTCAGGACAGCTTCATAATTATATGTAAAAAATAAACTCCAACCCATATACAATGCCATGTATAAAAACTCCAAATAGATCACAGATTGAATTGTAAAGCTTTATATCAGGGGTGTCAAACTCATTTTTGCCGGGGGCCACATCAGCCTCATGGTTGCCTTCAAAGGGCTCAATGTAATCTCAACTCCTTAACTGTTAAGGAGTAGTTACATCTATACAGTCCTAAAAGTATTTTGGCCCTTTGAAGGCAACCTCGAGGCTGATGGGGCCCCTGGTGAAAATGAGTTTGACACCCCTGTTATACTATAAAACTTAGGAAGTAAAACAAGGTAGAAAATCTTTGTGATCTTGAGTGAGGCAAATAAATATTTCTTAGATACAGCACCATAACCATAATCCATTTTTAAAAAGGGTAAATTGGACTTCAAAAATTAAAAAACAGAATTACTATATGATCCAACAATTCTACTTCATTGTATATCTCCGTAAGAACTGAAAGCAGGGTCTTGAAGAGATATTTGAATATACTCATGTTCATAGCAGCATTATTCGCAATAGCCAAGAGGTGGAACTAACCCAAGCATCCATAGACAGATGAATGGATAAATGAAATGTGGTATACAGATACAATGGAATATTATGCAACCTTAAAATGGAGGAAAATTCTGACACATGAAATCACATGGATGAACCTTGAAGATATTAGCTAAGGGAAATAAGCCCATCACTAAAAGGCAAATCCTGTATAATTTCACTTACGTGAAGAATTTATAGTCAAGTTCATACCAACAGAAAGTAGAATGGTGGTTGCCACAGGATGAGGGAGGAGGAAACAGGAAGTTTAATGAGTACAGCGTTTCAATTTTGCAAGATGAATTTCTGGAGATTGGTGGTACAACAATGTGGACATACTTAATGCTACTGAATTGTACATTTTAAAATAAAATAATAAAGATATTAAAATTTATGTTCTGTGTATTTTACCGCAATTGATGACATTTAGAATAGAATGGAAGAAAATATTGGCAAATTACACATTTGAAAAAGAAATCATATTCATAATATATGAAGAGCTCTCAAAACCCAATAAGTAAATATTATAAATTATTATAACTGTTAATAACCTAACAGATATGTTAAATTAAATATACTGACCATACCAAGCATCTGCAAGAATATGGACACAACTGGAATGCTCACTGCTAGTGGAAATGTAAAAGAGTACAAATATTTTGGAAAATAGCTTGGCAGTTTCTTAAAGTTAAACATACACCTACCCTATGACCTAGGCATTTCAGACTTAGGTTTATGCTCAGGATAAATGAAAGCATATGTACAGAGTTGTATCTGAATATTCACAGCAGCTTTATTTGTAATAGCCTGAAACTGGAAAACCACCCAAATGTCTGTCAACAGGTAAACAGTGAAACAAATTGTGGTATATATCCATAGAATGGAATGTCACTCCATGAATAAAAATCAATGACACATGCCAACAATCTCAAAATAACCATGCTGAGTCAAAAAACAAACATACACACACAGAACACATAATGTATGATTCCACTTACATAAAATCCTAGAAGGTGCAAACTAATCTATAGTAACAGAAAGCAGTTCCAAGGTCCCCTGAGGACTGATGGAAAAGGACCACTTTAAAGGACCACAAGAAAAATTTGGGGGATGACACATATGTTGATTATCTTGATTATGGTGATGGTTTTATGGATGTATACATGTGTCAAACATTAAATTGTGTAAGTTAAACTTGTACAATCTCTTATTAAAAACAAATCCTACCAAAGAACAATCTGCCTAACAGGCATTCCTCTCCAGACCACAGGATTCTTAAGGTCCTCCCAGTTCAAAATCTCTATAATCCAATTGGCATGTAAGGGGTTATCCGAAGTACAGTTTGTCTTCCAATCTCTAAGGAGAGAGTGGAACATGTGGGAAAATTATCAATAAGGATTTCATAATGTCACTTTTAGAAAGTGAAAAATTACACAGAAGGGAATAAAAATTTAGAGAAAATACACAATATCTGAGATATAACTTTCATTAGTAAAAAAACTAATTTCGGAGATCTCTTTAATGGATTAAAAGATCTGAACTATGGCTATTCATTCCCATTAAAAGAGAACTTGATTACTAGCAATGATGTCAGATTTATGTGAAAAGTAAGTTAATCTTTTTAAAAGAGAGAATGAATGATATTTAGGGTACAAAAATAGTTTTTCTTCCCAATGATTACAAGCTTGAAAGCATAATTTCAGATTTTATGATGTAAATTCAGAGTTGTTTGCACTGCTATCTGTACTATAATGTTTAATTAAATATATAAAAAACCAGAAAGATCTGAAATGAGAGCCCACATCAAAAACATGTTCTCTGTCAGTGGAAGGTGGAGAAAAGATCCAGAAAGCAGAGAGAAAATGCAGTCCATGTATGTACTAACAACCTTTGATTGCTCCCTTCATCCTATCTAGTTATGAATCTCAGGAGACAGAAATGTGGAATATAGCTTGTTAGATTTTCAAATGCTTTGCTGTTAGCCATTTCTGTGTAGCATAGGACTTTCCCAGTAAATCCCCAAAATGGTTGTTGAAGTGAACAGAAAAAAAAACAAATATAGCAGATTCTTGCGTAACGTCTTTTTGTCCAAAGCTGTTGTATTATAACGTTGATGACATGCCTTAGGAACTTTTATTTATATCAACTAGACTACGGTAAAGTTGGCTTCTTTATAGTCCTTTCACTTCAAGTTGCTGAACCCACAGGTAACATTAAGTAAGAACTTACTGTAGGTCTGTGAAGGCAATCAGTCAGATATAAACTCTAACTCTGGCTTGATTAGACATTGAGCTGTGTGACATTGGTTAAGCCACTTTATTCCCATTTTCCCAGCAGTAAAATGAAGATAGTGCACATATACACACACTCTTATTGTCAAGGGTACAGGATAGGAAATATGCAGAGTGGGAGAGTTCTATATTCAGTCCAATTACCAATAATTCAATACAAGAAGCTTTTAATGAGCAGTCTCTATCTCCAAGAAACTGTCAGATTCTTGAGATTCAGAGATTAATGAGTAGTTTCATCTTCAGTTAAAAAAGATTAAACAAAAACACTAAAAGCAGAAAGGACAAAGTGCCTGCCTTTGAAGAATTGACATTAAAACTGGTAACACAACTAACACACAGGCACCAGAACTACAAAATGTAATTTGTTTGGTTCTATGAGAGAAGAAAGTTCAAGTGCAACGGGGTGGCACTTGGGAGGAAACACCACTCACTGCAAGCTCACTAGCTCGGGTTAGAGAAATCCGTCATGTGTATGGAAAACCAAGAGGATTTTATAGGGAATGCTCCACTAGGTCAGGTGAAATCCAAGAGACTGGATTTTAAGTGAGTCTACCGGAGGCTTCCTCATTCTCTCAATAATTATAAACAGTAACTACAGCTATTTATACCTCAAAGATAGTCTAAGCCGATCTTAAAGGAACCTTTTAAATAACAGAAACACATACAAATCTGAGATTATTTTATTTGGCATGACTACAGATGATATTTTTGCATGATTCTAAACCTAACAGAAATCATTTCCCCCCCTAAAACTGTATTTCAATTTTATTTGATTTTGGTATTAGCTTTGGTAGAAAACATATGCTACTTATATACTTGCTCTACTATATTTTAATTAAAAAAATCAAATAAAAAATTTTAAAACCCTTCACATAGCAAAATGGAAAGTTGTGTTATAAGTACAAAAGATTAAATATTAACATTTTGAGCAAGGTCACTAGTACTTTTTTGATTTGTTCTCCACTTGAAGCACAGAATTTCGGAAAAAGTGTGTGTGCGCATGTGTAAGAGAGGTGGGGATGGGACAGTTTCTTCCAGACTTCCTACTGAGGTACTTACAGTGCTGATCACAATCAACTCTGGCAAACACTACTTGATTTGCATTTGGATATTCTTCCTTAATTACATTGGAAGCTTCCTCAAAAATTGGATGCAACATCTGGCTGAAACGACACCTATGTACAGAGAAGGATACCAATTAAAACTGAAAAGCAGACTGAATAAAACCTTGTATCAGTTATTATCCATTGATGTTTAGCCATATATACAATAAATAGCTTTTGAGACAATCACAGTTAATTTAGTGATGAATCTGGATGTCATTCATCAAAGAGGAAGACAATTTTCAATTCAAAGACTGTACAAGTAATTAAAATACTTTGGGTGTTTTTTCACCTTGGGAAGGAAAATGGCCAAGATTACAGAACACACAGCTAAGGATCTCTCATAAAGGCCAGGAAACAAGCCTGTGATAAGCCCTCTAAGGTGTATCTACTTGGACTTGGAACTACTGAGACTTGGGCATTTATTTTTTTTAAATTAGCTTTCTCTAATAATGAATATTTTTAGATTGCTGTTCAAAATCTTTAAAATGGTAGGTTTATTGCAAACATTAGACCAATTTACCTGACTAGTTTAATCAAATTTCATAGGCAAGTTGGCATACTAAATAAATAAGTCACATAGAAAGGATATGCAGTATACAACAAGTGCTTCCCCTCATAATTTACCCCTGGTTAAAATGAGTTTTTGTATCTATAAACATATTAAATATACTAAGTCCAAGAGAAAAAAAATCTTAAATTCCTAAACAAGACTTCCTGTTCATGATTCCCTTGTCACTTTGGTTTGTTCTATTTTTACTTTTAAGAGGGGGCACAAACTCCACAATATTCCAGAAACTCAACACTTCTAATTCTGACTGTCCCTGAATCAAGCCAACCACTTCCCAGTTACATGCTATGGGACCTGACAAAAAAAGAAAAAAGAATCAGAACCAGCACACAACCAGCTGGGTTTGAGTGGTCAATTCTCGTATGAAAAAGTTATTGAGAATTTGTTAATTAAAAAAACCCAACAACTATAATTGCTAGCATTGCTTTCAGAGCCATTTTCCACCAAGAAATGTACTTAAATGAAGTATGTGAACTAAAGAGTTTATCCATATGTGATGTCATACATATTAACTATAATTCAACAAAAATATAAAGCCAAGAGAGGATGCAAACTTTATTCTTCCTCCCTATTTCTTTTTGTATATATCTCTTCTAGCCCACTCACCTGACTTCCTAAGGAGATGTCCTAGAATATATCAAGTAGACACAATCTGTATCTTCAATCTCTTGCTTTCAAGCAGCTCTTTCCTCTTTTAGCATTCTTAACTCTCTCCCATCTGGGATAGGTGGGTGGGGTCTGTGGACATCAGGGACCGTGTCTTATTTGACTACATATTCTAATAAGCATTTCAATAGATGTCTATTAAATGAATAAATTGACAGAATGGAGGAACCAAAGAGGATAGGACCACAGGTTTGTGGGTTCTTACCCACAGTTTGATAAAAATAGGGTGCCGGAGGGCAGGGAAGACAATGGGTAGGGACTGACTAATGCTTTCTTCAAGAAGTGAGATGTGGCCTAGTAAAGAATCAGCAGACAGGCCCCCTCCTGCCTCAGGTGAAGACACACATTAAGGGCTCCTTCTTTCTGCATTGTCCAGTTTGCTGCCCAGTAAGTATTTAAGCATGGGTTCTTGTTTAAAGTAGAATCTGTTTTAATGCCAAAAGGTGGAAGTGGAAGATGAAATAAAAGTTCAATTGCAATATCACTGAAACTTCATACACATGTTCCCATACATATGTAAAGTTACAATGGTAAAAGTAACATAACAAAAGCAATAAATCTATTAAAAGGACCTTAAGAGTCATCTGAATCCAACCTGATGCTAGAATCAACCCTTTACAAAGCAACCAAGTGGGTAAGGGAAAGTCTTTTTGTGGGACAATTTGGGGACACTTACTAGTATGACCTAGTGAAGAAAAATAGTAAGTTTTGGAGTCAGACATACCTGAGTTTAAATCCCAGTTCCACCACTTACTAGCTAGCCGTACGACCTTTCTAATAAGCCTCAATGAAGTCGATCTAAAATGGAAATTATAATACCTACCTGCAGGGTAGTTCTGAGCATTAAAAACAATGCATGTACAGATCCTGGCACATAACAGAATTATTAAACGCCTACTATGGTTTATTACCTGCTGAGGCACATCAGTATTTTTAGGCAGCTCTGTTACAGCATTCTTCCTTAAACAGTGTCACATTCATATTTTCCAGAGGGAACTCAGAATTGAGCCTTTGAGGCTACACAGCATATGTCTATGTCCTACAGCCAATTTCCTACGCTTTTTCAGTTGAATAAAAGAGCACTAATTCATGAACAACTCAAGGTACTTTGGGGGTAATATGTTTTCTCAAATAACTGCAATTAGCCCACATTTCCATTTCAGTTTTTATAAAAAGGTCAGTGGAACATTCTAATTCTCTTTCTTAAACACACAAAATCCCTTAATCAAGAGAACTTCGTTCTAGTTTTAACTCTGCCAACGTCTAGTCAGGTAACCTTGGGAAAATACTTTACTCCTTTGGATCTCAATATTACTCTTAAAGGACTGGACTACATAAGCTTCCACCTAATTTACCCTGAAATTGCTACCTTTATCACACACTTTATAAATGGCATTTTCTCTGTATATCTTCAACATTTGTTCATCATACACCTATACATCATTCATTCAGTAAATGTTAATTATATACTTATCTGCCAAGTGTTATGCAAAGTGCTTGGGGATTACAGTTGAAAAAAGACAGATTTGATAACTTCTCACAAACTAACTAAACCACAGCACATAAGTGTTATGGTCAGGTAAATACAGGGTGTTATGAGAGGATATAGAAAAGGTCCCTAATCTGACTTGAGAGGAGGAAGGTGATCTGGAGAAGGGGACATCTAATCTAAGGCTTGAAAGATAATTAAAACTTAACTAGGTAAATAAGTAGATAAGACTGAGCCATTCAGGCAGAGAAAATACCATGACTAAAGGTGATGAAAGATGACAGAATATTATAGAAACTGAGAAACATTCAATATAACTAGAACAGAATGTGGAAGCAGAGAAAGGCAAGAGATATAGCTGTATAGGTAAGAAGGGACCAGGTTACCTCAAGTCTGCCTAAAGAAAACCAATTAGGGTTTTCACAATGAGATACCACTCCACACTGGTCAGAATGGCCATCATAAACAAATCAGCTAGCAAGTGCTGGGGAGGATGTGGAGAAAAGGGAACCCTAGTGCACCATTGGTGGGAATGCAGACTGGTGTAGCCACTGTGGAAAACAGTATGGTATTTCCTCAAAAAACTAAAAATGGAACTGCCTTTTGACCCAGTGATTCCACTGCTGGGATTGTACCCTTAAGAATTCTGAAACATCAACTCAAAAGAACCTATGCACCCCAATGTCCATAGCAGCACAATTTACAATAGCCAAGTGCTAGAAACAGCCTAAGTGCCCATTAGTAAATAGTGGATCAAAAAACTGTGGTACATTAACACAATGGAATTCTATGCAGCAGAGAGAAAGAAGGAGCTCCTACCCTTTGCAACAGCATGGATGGAAGTGGAGAGTATTATACTAAGTGAAGTAAGCCAGGCAGTAAAAGACAAATACCATACAATCTCACCTGTAAGTGGAACCTAATCAACAAAACAAGCAAGCAAAATAGAACCAGAGACAAGGAAATAAAGAACAAACTGACAGTAACCAGATGGGAGTGGGGAGGGAGAAAATGGGGGAACAAAGGGTCAAGTCAAGGAACATGTATGAGGGACCCACGGACAAGGACAACAGGTGGAAGGAGAGGACTGAATGTGGGAGAGGGGTATTGGACAAGGCAGGGGAGAGCAATGGCCAAAAATGGGGCAACAATAATTGAACAATAATTTTTTTAAGTAAATAAATAAAATCTTAAAAGAAAGAAAACCAATTAGGGTTTTAAGATGAAGGGAAAACTGATCCAATTTGCATTTTAGGAATGACCACTCTGGCTTACTTTGTGGAAAAGAGAATTGAGATACAGAAAACTAGAGGCCCAGAAAATAAATTAGAAGACTGTCCCAGGAATCTAGGTCAAGTACAGGACTATGGCCTGAAAAAGGGTACTGTTAAAGAGTAGGTGGTAAACCTAAGGGGTCAAATAAGACCTAGATTGTTTAGGAATAAGGATTATGTGAGTGTTTCCAACTTCTCACTAGCTGAACTTCCTCCTTCCTATCCCAACGCCACGTTGTTAAACATCTCCTTTGTATTATGCCTTTGTTCTAGATGCTGGGAATACTGAGTAAGACATTATCTCTGCCCTCACGGTTGGTTTGCTAGTACATACAGATAAAAGAACAATGTAGTAAGAAAAAGAAAGTGGTACATAAGGTACTATAGGAACACAGAATCTGATTCAGACAAGGAAGGAAGCTTCCTAGAACTAGTAATAGATGGTATACCTTTTAAAATGTCAATATTATTTTCCTTCTAAACTTGCCACGCCCACATCCTCACCTGCAAACACTGCCCTACTTCCTCAATCAGGAAAAATACAGAATTGCAATGTGCACGCTTGTGTGTGGTATGTGTGTGTATGTGACAGAGTGTGTGTGTGTATGTGTGTAAGGGTAGAGGCAAAGGTGAAGAGAGAGATTTCAGCCTTTATGCTACCTGTTTTTATTTTAAGATGTGGGATAATGGAATCAGGTATATTTCTCTCTTAAAACATAATGCTCACCAAATTAAGCTCCTTCATTGTGAATGAACCTCAACTGATTTTGTGTATGGAATACTGTCTCACAAAAAAAAAAAAAAAAAGGCTCCCACTTCCGGCCAAGATGGAGGCATAGGCAGATGCACTGTGCCTCTTCTCACAACCAAAATTAAGGACAACAAAGATTTAGAAACAAGAAAACAACCAGAACTCAGAAAATCAAACTGTTTGGAACTCAAACAACGATTCATCCAGACCAGTAAGAGGGGCAGAGTTGCAGCAGGAAAAAGCCGAGGTGCGGACCGGGCACGCAGGCAGCAGCGGCTGGCAGCCCCCAGGTGCACAGGCGGTGACTAGCAGACCCGGGCACGGGGTGGCAACTGTGCAGAACCAGTGAGGCCGCACAAGGCAGCTGGCTGACCAGGTGGTCCCACATTCACACGCAGATAATCCAGGCAAAGGGGAAGCAGTGAAAGGGACTGGAATCTGAGAGTGAGTAAAGCAACCACCATTATCTCCTCTCAGACCCCGCCCCCACATACAGCATCACTACCCAGCAACTGGGCTGTCCCGCCCTGGGGAACACCTGAGGCTCCACCCCTCACTACGTAACAGCTATGACTAGACAAAAAAAAAAAAACCCCAAAAAACCAAAAACCCAGAAATGAAAATGGCTCAAACCGGAGAACAAATCAAAGCCCCAGAGCCAATTTATCTAAGCGATGAAGAGATTGCCAACCTATCAGAAGCACAATTCAAAACCCTGGTGATCAGGATGCTTACAGAATTGGTTGATTTTGCTCACAAATTAGATGAAAAAATGAAGGCTACAATAAGTGAAATGAAGAAAGATGCATGGGGAACCAACAGAGATGGGAGGAAAACTGGGACTCAAATCAATGGACTGGACCAGAAGGAAGAAAGAAACAAGCAAACAAAAAACAAGG